>CBVK0100976891.1:0-15965 GCA_900067695.1 Picea abies
TGAGTCCATAGTTAAGCTCTTTTCAGACTCCTTAAAATTGAAAAGATTGTTGAGTGATATTGTCTTTGTCACACTCGTTAAAATGGTTTTGAATAGACGTCTTTTTCGGTGCTATTTTACCCCTTTTTCAAACCAACTACACTACCTACGAAAAAGGTACCCCAGCAGAGTCTTCTTTTATGCTTTTTTAGACTCTCTAAAAATGAAAAACCATCGAGCTTACCTTCTCTGGGCTCGTGAAAAACACATTGAAGGGGGTTTCATCGTGTCTTTTTAATCGCATTTTCATCTCTGCATATTCGGCCTAATGTTGGCTCCATGTTTCTCTCAACTGAACCTTTCAAAGCATGTCTTATACGCAAGCCTTGTAGCACTTTTCCTCTGCGTCTTGACACCTTGACCCATGGAGGAATTTTCCCGAGTATCCTTTTCCTACACATGTCTCCTTGCTCTAAGAATTAGTCTGTTTCTTTCACTTGGAACTAGTATGATTTGCGACACTCATTCCTCCTTTGTATCGTAGCATTATTTTATTCTTTTTCAAGCTATTCAAAAATATTGAAAAAGACAAAAAAATCAAATATACCCCAAAAAGAGGACGGGAAATTTATTTTCTTTTTATGGAAGCACAATGAGTCACCCTTGGACAAATCACATCCTTCCATTTGTTTTTCAAGCTTTGGGATTTAATATGACCTTAGGAAGTTGTTATCGCTACATAGAGTTGTGTCCTCCTCCATTTGGTTATCCTTCCAAACACATGGAGAGTTTGTGTTTCTTCCTACATCGTGAACTTATGTCGATTTTTTTTCCCTGAGTCTGATCATCTATCATGCTATTGTCCAAGGGTAGTTTTACTTAGCATGAGTCGTCCCTTCTACAGTTTGTCTCTTTCCCTCATGCCTGGCCATCCCAAAAGTCCAATCAAGTCCTTGTTTGAAATCGATGAAGTTCTCAGCCTAATCACCAATATCCTCTTATATGTTCCTGACAAGTCATCTAAGACCTCTGGGTAGTGAATTCGTACACTCACATTACACTCCTACCTGAGTTTTGAAGATGTTGAATTTTTTTCTCGAGCTCTGAAGCCCTCATCTCCAGCCATCAGGCGTCATTGGATTCTTGAAGATGGATACTATACATGTATATATTTGATTTTGAAATGTAGATCCATTTTGTATTGATCGTGGATACACTTTATATAGTTATATGACATGGATATGTAGTGTATTTGATTGGGAACCATGATTTATTTCATCCTGAGCATGGGTATGCCTGCCTCGGTGAGACACTTGTTATTTTTCTAGATGGCACCTCCCCAACTCTGGTCCTGGGCTCACTCGCTTCATACGTTGGTGAATATTTGTAATGTATTTCAGCCATCAGATTCTCTTCTGACCTCACACATTAGGGGGCATCTGTTATAACCGTAAATTTCACCATACATGCATACCTAGCATCAGGCCCTCTTACTTGCTATTTTTGCCAAGCCATCACTGAGCAGCTCATCTTAAAAAATATATTTTTGAAGATGTATGTGCCCTGCACCACTACCGCCCACGTACCCATGCTTGTTGCACCACTATAGCTCATGTACGTACACTAGATACACCATTACAACCCGTGTATACCCACAAAATTTGCAAAAATTAAAAAGTTTCAAGGAATTTGTTGAGATTACAGGCTATTGGGTAGTTTCCCAACGAATCCACCACCTATATCCCGTCACCCAACTGAATAACCATTTTTTTCCATATAAAAGGAGGTTTTTGGGTCTCATTCCTAAGCCAAGAATAAGAACAATGAAACTCTGCATGTTTCACATCCCCTCCTTGCCCTAAGAATTTGTAGCCACCTTATGAGATTTACATCAAAATTTCCCATTCTTGCCCTTTTTCCTCAATCATAAGCCTATGCAATTTCCTTAGAAAAAGTGTGAGAGGAGAAAGATATGTGGAAGTGTAGTTGGATCTTGGTGAATACTAGCCCGAACCAGGTTCGAGGAGCAGTCGTTGATCTCATTGTAAGTAAACATTGTGATATCAATAAAAGGAATACTTTTTCTGTCCCAAAATATGATGTGTCAAATATCTATGTTTTATACTGACATATAACCCATGATTCATATTTGAGATGCATGTTTGTAGTTCCATGTTTATCTGTTTGTGAATGCAGGTCGGCCTTGGGAGGAGACTTGTAGTCAGCGGAGCAATCGAACGTGAAAGGATCGACACCGGACACAGAGTAAAAGGTAGAGTTACTGAATCTTTTCACTTTGTATTTTGTGCATGAATGTGAGGTATATTTGGGGTAATTATAAAGAGTAGGAGACTTTTAGATGGTTAGATCTACCTACATGTTGAACCCTAGTGTATTCCATAGGGGGGTTTTCTCGCTATAGAACTATAGACTGTCTAGTCATCCAGATATACCTCTAGGAATTGTTGGATAAATTATTTAAATGCAGCTATGACTACACTGGAAAATATTGTTGGTGCATTCTTCAGTCCAAATGGCATGACTATATACTAGTAGGATCCCCATTCTGTGGAAAAATTGGTCTTGTATATGTCTTCTGGTGCTATCTCGATCTGATGATATCCTGAGAATCCATCGATGAATGAATAAGCTTCATGTCCTCCTACATTCTCTAGAACTTCATTTGTGAACGGGGTAGGGAACAGGTCATGTTGGAACGCATCATTCAAATTCCTCAAGTTGACAGAGATTCTTATTCCCCCTTGTTTATTCTCATGAACTACCATCGAGCTTAGCCATTCGGACTCTCCTATAGGTTCTATGATTCTAGCCTCCAACAACCTATCAATCTTAGCTTTGACTTTTTTCTTATATATTGGGTTTAGTATATATGGTCATTGTCTCATCGGTCTTGCCTTAGCTCTGAGTGGTATCTTTATTTCTCCTAGCTCTCCTTCTATGCCTTTCATTTTTGTGAATGTTGTTGGGAACAAATCATTGTACTCATGCAGTATCTCTATTATACTTTCCACTGTTTGCTCATCCCAATAGTCTCCACTGCTGGCCATTTTGGGATTCTCAATTGTCCTGATGTTGACTTTCTTCACCTTGATCGGTGCAACAATTACTTATGATTCTAGAGGTGGACCTTCCACTTCTCTCTCACCTTCAACTTCCTCAATATGACTATCGTGTGGGTTATATTCATCTACTGCTTCTTCCTGCACATGGTAGGATGATAGTAGTTCTTTCATTGTCTGTTTATTTTGTTGTTGTTCTTTTGTCATAAGTTCAACCTCTGGTTCCTTAATGAATATCACCCCTCTAATGTGTTTCAGTGCTGCGACTATGTTGGGTTTTTCATGCTCAAATGAGAAAGTAATTGTAAATTTATGTTGTAATATTGTCTAGTTCGTAGTTCCTCTATGTAGTTCTTGATCTGTATACCAGTTTGCTTGGATGCCCTATAATGTGTGAATGAAATGGTGAGGCCATTCGTTCGGTGGTGTCATTTTCCATAGTGCTCTATACTTCTCCAAGTGTTCTATTGGTGCCCCATGTCCATCATATTTCTCTAGTTGGTTTCTTCATTGTTCTTCCCCAAACCTAATGCATAGTAACCATTTACATTGGTACCAGTCCTTGACTATTTCTTTGTGCACACCCCACCATCTCGCAAGTGTTGCATTGAGTGTTATATCTAGGGCTAAGAGCCTATGATTTTATAACACTTCATCCTCATATCATGTCAATAATTCTTCTAGGTCATTCACCCCATGGAGGCTGGGTGGTTCCCTTATCTTCGTACCTACCCATCTTACTGCGTAGTCTATTCTTTCACATCTTCTTGTGGAGACCTCGTTTAACATCTGTTGCCAATTTTCTAAGCCCATATCCGAGTCTGATGCACATGAGGTGATTCTTTGCCAACTAAGTACCCCATCTATAGTTGGGTTTATTTAATATTCATCTCATGCAATTGTTCTATACCACTGATTAATTTCCTCCAGGTCCAAGAAATTAGGCTCTATGAGCCTTTCCCCTTCTGATGGGTCCAATGGCGCAATGACTCTGTATTCTCCTAACTCGAAGGTCATCTTCCTCGTCTTTAATTTGATTATGGTATGTTTATCAAATTCCCAATCCAAGCTAAGAAATGTTGGATAAGGTGTTGTGTCATCCTCTATCTTGATTACTTCAAAGTCGGCTTTAGTCCACACTCCATCCAAGTCTGTTGTTACTCCTTTTAGTATTCCAATTAGTAGAACTCTATGTTGATTTTCTAGTTTTAGTTGAACCGATGAATATCCTAATGTGGGCTCTCCCATACATTGTCATGTCTTCTTGGGTAATACATTAACTTCGGATCCTAAATCCAGTATGATAGCTCCCATGTTAAAATCTCCAATGTTAGCGTTTAGTCTAAATTCCCTACTTGCTCTCCTCCTTGTATGTAGGTGATTGACTATTTTATGTTCTAACTTTCCTTATGATTCTACACTACATATTTCTAGAATATTTTGTAATACGTTAACATAGGATGGATCATTTAGCATTCTAACATAGGATTGAAAAATACCCTTAATGGTACTTACTTGTCCCATGGGTTGTGTTCCTTTGGTGTGATCCAACGATGGAGGCATCTCGTACTCTGGTACTTCCTTACTATTCTGCGTAGTTGATGTCGACGCAATGTCTGGCTTCGGGAATTATTGTCTAGATTGCTTGAATATCTCCTTATCGTTATGCGTGTCAAACTGCTTCCTTGGTTTGGAATTCTTCTTCACCCATTGGTGTTGTGTTGGCTCTTGTCGTACTGCGTCGTTTCATGTTTTAGCTCCTCCCTGTGTAACTATGTTGATGTTTCTTCCTTCATCCCTTGCTTCTTATAAAATCCACTGAACATTTTGATTGTTCTGATTTCTCTTCTCCTACATCTTCCCTAATAGTGGCGGGCATTCTTCCATGTCATGATCTGATGCATGATAATACATACAGGTCGTTGGTGGAAGTGGACAGTCTCTTGCATGGTGTCCTGGTTGTTGAAAATTGTGACATACCACTGGTCCTCTACCTCTTCCAAAACCTCCTCTTTCTCTTCCCTCGCCTTTGTATCCAACTCGATCCCGTTGTGGCATGTTATACTGAGGCACCTGGTTATACTGTGCAGTATTATAGTGTGGTTGCGCGGTATTATATTGCGGTTGTGCAGTGTTGTATGGTTGTTTTGCAATGTTATAATTTTGTTGTGCATTTTTGTATGGGGATGTTACTTGATTAAACTGAGGTGTGGCTTTCCCGGTCATCATTTATGCCTGCACCCTATATGCATCTGATGTTCTTTCCCTCATTAAGTCCATGTTCTACAATATTTTTCATTGTGGCCTACTGACTTGCAAAAGCTGCAATACAATCTCTTTGGTATTATTTGGTACTTATGCATCATTGGGAAGTGGTATGGAGCGTGACCCTATTTTTGATAGATCTCACACCATATTCCTCTTGTTGGTAATGGATTTGGAATTCTTGTTTCCATGTACAGCACGAATGTTGGACATTCATTCTTATGGTGTCCTTTTGTCCTACATGTGGTACACCAAACGGCTTCTCTTTTGTCCTTGTTCTTGTTTTGGTTTAGTTGGAATGTTAATTTCTTCAGATCCTCCTTCAACTCCTCGATGGTTGGATCTGTCTTCTAATATTGGTTTTCTTCCAGTTGCAGGGCTTCCTAGAGAGCCTCTGCCTGCATATGAAACTTTTGTTGTCTCAGTGGATATTTCAAGTGTGGTAACAGTGAATTGACAAACAGATGCCTATGTTGCATATATGTCATGATGTATTTTAGATTTCCCTTTAGTAGTTTGAATCTCTAGTCAATTTCCCCTATAGATTCTCCTAGTTGTTTCCTGATCTCTATCATCTCATTCATGTATTGATCCTCTGAACTCATCTTTTGGAACTAATTTATCAGTAGATTCTTGATATCTCCAATCGTTTTGGTTGTCCGTAGCGGATTGTTTGCAGCTAAAATCATATACCAATCTAGTATGTGGTCTCACAATATGATAGCTAACAGTGCAAGTTTAGTGTCCTCATCTGTGAACTGTTTTTATTCTCAAATATTTTCATAGATAAGCAGGTGCTTCTTCGGGTCCTCTGAAGCCTCTCCTTTGAATTATGGTAATCTGATGGTTGGATCATGTCCTTCCATCTTGAATGTTGAACTACTACCTCCCCACAGTGTAGATACTTGACTACTACTTCCTGAATTGGCTCCCCCAGTTGTTGCTCCTTGTGTATATGTACTTCATGTTGTCTTCCTTCTCCCAAAATTCAGTTGTCTAAATGGTGGTGTTCTTCTTGGTGTATTAGTCACACATGGGTTTATGGTTCCACACTGACACTGATATGGATAGGATTTCTTCCTTCTATTTCCACTTTTGGACCTCTCGTCTTCTTCTCATATGTCACGCGCAGGATTTCCTCATTATTCTCCACAGCCCGAAGATCCTCTACTTCATCTTCATCACTTTCCAAGCCTTCCCTTGCATCTACGACTCTCTTCTTGGTGTTCACCTTATATTGGTAGGGTACTCCACTACACGTCTTTCTAGTTGTCTCCATGATCCACTTGATCTGGTTGTCATCCATCATAATTGGGTCCAAGGCCTCCTCCTTCTTTCCTTTATCCCCTTATCCTTCCATTTTTCCTTTTCCTGTTAGTGCTTCCTCCCTTCCCCCATGTACGTAGGGAAGTTTAGTTTTATGATTCCATAGCCATTACACCTTTATTATATAGCAATATCCTAATGGAAGTATATAATGATCTTATGTACCTACCTCGAGGTCCTTTCAAGAATTCTTGTTCAACTACATTGTATGACTTTGATGTGTCTATTGCAAACTCTATGATAAATCCAACAACAATACTATCTAGCCAGAAATCTATTGATCACGTAAACTTATTATTAACTCGTTTTAGTTGTGCAATCTCTTTAGGACTCCACTCTAGTTGTCTAATCCGATTCATAGGGTGGTTTTCTTTCAATATTTTTATCCACTCCTGCAATATTTGTGGGAAATAACAGAAAAATACTTCATGTGACTCGGTGAATACGTACTTGTCCAGATATTTCCGCGGTGTTAACTTTGGGTTTCTGTTATATTTCTATGTAAACTATAATTCCTTTGTCTTAAAATAGCTCTCTATATTTTCCTTCATGGGATTCCATGGTCTCAAAATCCCCTTTTATATTCGCATTCTTTCACCTTCTTTTTGTCTGATCCCGCATTCTTTTGACACTTCTTCTGTAAATCTCATATGCTCAATGCCATTTCCTTCCAATCAGTTGGTAACACAACCATTTTTTGGTTTTCCTTTTGTCTATATAATCTTCTTCTATTGGTGTTGAAGAATTCTTATGGGGTATTTTGATTCTCATTGACCATTATAAATTGACCCTGGTTCAGAACTAAGAAGCTTCCCAACAAAATCCATTAAATACTATCGTCCCCTCTGGAAAACCAGAAGGCAATGTAGTACATGGAATGCACTGCGTTGTCTCACCCGAGATAGCTCTATGGGTGGCTACAATACTCAGGTGTTTTCAACCTGAGACTGAACAAGATCTGTATTTGTGCAACTTAACCTTTATTCATTCCATTAACATCTAGTTTATAAAATTTATTCTATGCACGCATGAAAAATACCAGATCTACTTAGTTACTTTATTCATTCAACATGCATCAACTAATCAGACACAAAGATACATTCATCCATTTACATAACATAGTGTTATTGTGGTTCACCCCCTCTTGGGCTACGTCCACAAAGATCTGGCTCTCAATCTTTTATTATAGTTCGGAAATATCCCACATTGCGCATGGTTACAATCTTAGTTCTCCCTCTTTCCCACGGGCTCCTCAATCCTTGTGAGGCTAACTATATCACACCAGGCTCCTTAGCATGTAATCTAAACCTTGGGATTGAGTCGCTCATGCATTCTCTAACTCACCATCTTAATGACTCCTACAATCCTTACAATTCTCTTCCTCTATGTACCTATGTGTCTCTGTGTGTCTCCCCCCTCTCTCCTAAGTACTACTTATTTATATTTTTGGCTCACTAGCCATTACAATGTATTACAAAATCCCTAACCCTAGCATCTTTAGGTCTTCCATGCATGTGCACATGCTACTTTTCCTTCTAGCTGTCTTTTTCCTCTTGCATGCTTCTCCTCCAAAAATAGCCTTTCTTTATGATTCAAACTGCATCCAACAATAGTTTCACATTTTTATATGTAATATTATTGTACTCCTTTAACGGGTCAGTTGGGATTTTGGGTTTCCCAAAATTGTACTTAAACCAGTAGACTAATTCATCCCAAGTAGACAAAATATTCGGAGGAAAATCAAAGAAATCAGCTACATCTTTTCCTTCTAAAGAGTTGTTGACACTTGAATCCGTTAGGATGGAAATGGAAACCTCACAGGGATACAAATCCCCCTGCATTTTTATAGAGGTGGTACTCCTCTTTATTTCAATATTTTCTTGGGATTCTAAAATTTGAGAATAATGTAGGACTTAGAGAAAGTTCATCGTGATATTCAAAGAAAGATAAAAGATTGCAGTAAAATAAAAGTTTTTTTTTGTTTTTAACAAAGAACAAGTTTCTGAGAGATGACCAGGAACCACACACATCATATATTTGAAAAAGATAGACAAAATTTCCTCGCATCCATCATAGTTGAACTAAAGATTTATAATCACATAAAATAAAAGAAGATGGTATGCATGCATAAGATAACTTTAATAGAGTAAAAACATGGGGAGATCAAATAAAGATAATGATAGATCAATATCAAATACTCTATACTCAAAACTCGAAGTTATAAAATACAGTCAAAACTGATCCTGAAATAGGTCACTTGGGATTTCTGAAAAATATATAGTCTTTTACAAAGCCTTCAAATTTAAATCTGTTTGTCCTTAGGATTGGGATTGGGGCTCCCATGGACCAAAAATAAAATATAACCAATAAGTAAGTTGTATAAGGAGGATGGTGGGCGATGACAGAGTAGCAATACCTAGAAATAATACAGGGAGAAGTTATCAGATTTTGGTTAAACCTTTCTAGTCAAAGAAGCAGAGTAACTAGATGAAAATTGATTAAAAAAAGCAAGGTATGATCAGCATGAAATTACTATGATGGTCTCTCTCTCCTCTTTTAATTGCTTGTTTTTGTCCTTTTATTGTCTTCATTGACAGTTATAGGAACCGTCTCAACTGTTTCTTGCCCTTCTTTGGTTAATTTTTCAATTTCCTTTTTGAACCAATCTTCAATGTAGTTTTTCATTGGTGTGATGTTTATTTCATGTCTGATTTTAATGTTGAATAATTCACCTTCCATGTCTCTTAAGTCAATAGAAATACCATGTACCTCTTCCTCAATATCTTGATTTTTCACAGAATAATCAACTAGCCAATTTTCTATTTCTTCTTCATTATATTCAAGTATGCCATAAAAAATTTCATCTAATAACCTCTTAAATATCTCAACTTGTTCTTCAAATTGTTTCTTTGTTAGAAACATTGAATTGAGAATTAATTTAGGGTCTTGTACCTCGTTAGTACCTCCTGCTAGATCTATCTCAATGAGTCTTTTGAGAAATTCTTCTCTTTTTAGTATGGCTTCACTGCATGCTTGGACATTTTTACTCAAATTCTTAATATTTTCCTTCCAGCAAGAATTTATTTGTTTTATTCGACTTGGAGAAGGCATATCCTCCTCTCTTCTTCTCAATTATGTCAGGTTTGATACTTTAATTCCAAATGTTAATACAACATCAGTGTATAAACCTTCTTATTTCTTTAAATCATCTTGCAGATATTCATGAAAGGCATGTGCCCTTGAGCCAAAAGAAACAATATTTTTTGATACCTCCCATGCTTTTGTTATTAGTGAAATTGTCTTCTTAATTTTTTTTCTACATAACTCCAGACCATTGTGACTAGACTTGAAGATCCTTTCAAATTAATAGTGGGTGTGGTTGGTGTTAGCACATAGATTTGTAAGGGTCAAAAATCGTTTTCTAGTTTTGAATTTGACTCAAAGGTTTTCTTAAGTTATAGATTTTTATGACTTCTTGCTATAGTCATATTTCAAATTTTGCTTTAAATAATCTAAGGTTAGTTTGGATTTGGTCTAGATTCCTTGGGTTATGTCTTTGTTATCATGACAAGTTGAATAAACCCTAATGAGTCACATCTTTGAAATTATCCATCATCACCTTGACATGTCACACCTCCATGTTGTACGCAAGATCCTCCTTCATCATCTTTTACCCATTTAGTTGTCAAATAAGATTTGGTTTGTGCGTTTCCAACTCACTAGGAGAGTTTGCAGCACATTCAAAAGTACTTTATGCATTGATTGCCATCATTGAATTTATGGATCGTGTCAAAGAACATCTCATTATTTTCAGAGTTGGTATTTTAAACAAATTTCCAGGGATTATTTCATAAAAGTTTATAATGGTTTCTTCCAAGTGTGCAAATCGTGTTTGAACTCAGCACTGCAAAGTTGGTTCTACAAACAGGCGCTACCAACCTGGTGCTACAGACAAGGGCTCTGAACTCAACATTGTGAACTGGATGAAGAGGAGAGTTGGATATTGGACTACTTGCATACATTTCCATTCAAATTTAATGACATCAGCATCAAACACAAGTCCACCAGGTACTCCATGAGAATTTACACATTGTTTAAAGGTTGAAGGAGAGGTTTTTTGTTGGTTTCACCCCTCAGTGTTGCAAACTATTCTATTATGTTGCTTCCTGCTTTCAAATCCATTTCCTTCATGCTCTGAACCTTTCTCATTAAACCTCATTACCTCTAAGACCTCATTTATCTTTTCCATTGCTTAGAATTAATTTTCTTCATTGATATTCCCCAGCACCGCGAACCCTCTACTCTGGTGTTGCGAACTATGTGTTACAAACTCAACGCTATGAATCCTTTGTTCCAATTTTGTTGAAAACCCTTCTTTTGCATGTTTTGCAAGCTCAAATTTAAAGGAGTGACTATGCACCCATCTCAGCTTGGATTTTTTGGTTGATCAACTATCAAACTATGTCTAAATATTGCATGCATTATCATGTTGTTAAATGATACTTGTATTGTCATGAAAACCATGTTTTAAGAAGAGAATTTGCAGGTGTCTCCCTCTTATTATAAATTCTAGTTTCCTTTATTTATATCTCATGTTTAAAAAATTCCATGTTTGATTCCTGAATGTGCATAAAGTGAGTTGTGTAAAACAAATTCCGTATAAGGTCAGCCTAATTGAAAAAAGTTTGTCATAAAAACTCTAGTCTCTTATATTTCTTGTTTTCATACATCTACATGTTATTACAACTCACAGAAAGAATTCCTCAACATCGGTATGGATAGTTAACATCATAAGAAGACTCATAAGGGAGGTGAGATAGTGAGAACAAATCCCTATGACATGCAATTACTTGATTCTGAACCTTTGATCATAGAGGCCTTTCAGAGAGTAGGTTGTATCATTTTTTGTCAAAATATGCAAAGGGGGAATCCATAGGTGGACAGATAGTTTGCATTGAATTCTGATGGTACGAAAACCAAGGTGGGAATATTAGAATTTGAAGTTTTAGAGTTGTCCATCTCAGCTACAACAAAGATACCCAATAATGGAGAAAATTGATTCAAGTCTATTACATTAAATGTTGCTTTCTCCAAGGAATTTCTTAAACCTGACTATCAGAAGGACAACTTGTCCAAAGGTATCCCTAGGAACCATATGGTTGAAGGTTTTGACAAAATGTTGAAGGTATCTAGAGGTATTTCACTTGTGAGGGGAGATTTAACATGATATACCAATACCATATAAGTTTTTTTCTACATTTCACATGGAAACAAGCTATGAACCTCCTTTTCTACCTGTTTAGAAGCATTGGCAAAATGTCTGATAGGGTTCAAGATAAATCAAAACAAGTAGACACAAGTGTCTTCCATTCTGTCCTGGTAAAGATGTTGGTGATGGAATAATTGAGGAAGAAAAACACTAATTTGGAACCATTCCTTACTTCATCACAGTTTTAGCTAAACATTGCCCCTACTCTACAGTCAAAGATACAAAGTCTTATTCCTGTAAATAAGATTGTGTGTTCATATGCCAGCAAGAGGAAAATGGATACTATGACTGGTAAAGATGACAAATCTATAGAGGAAATAGAAGTAGGAGGGCCTTCACAACCATCACACAAGGAAACTTTACCTGTGACAGATCCCACTCCTACAAAGTTTCCTTCAAGAAAATTCACAGGTTTAAGAGGTAGAAAGTTGGTGTTTCCTTCACCCATTGCAGCTACCAAGGTCAAATCTAGGAGGCCTCCTACCAGAGAAAAAACCAAGAAACAAATCCTTGTGAAGGATGATGCAGTAGGAGTTTCATCCTAGAGGAAAGGTAAATCCATAGTTGTTGAAAATCCTATTGAAATTTTGTATATCACTACTCCTCAAGAAGAGAACAATCCCACTTTTAAGAGGCTCAAAAGACAACTTAAAGAGGCAAGGGCTGAATTTGATAAGATGAGAAAGGAAGACTTGATTTTCAGAAGGAAATTTAAGGAAGTGTTGGATATTCATCGTAAGTCCATTGACAAGGAAAAAAATTTGGCTAAAATATTATTGCCCCTCCACATACAGCTCAGAAATCTTTACAAACAAAATAGATATTATCAAGATCAGATCATAAACCTAAAGACAGAACTTAAACCTTTCAAAGAAGAGTTAGCTAAGATAAATCTTGACATGTTGGCTAAATTTTCTACCAGGAGAAGCTCCAGAGTTAAAAATGAAGAAGTTGAACCTCCTCAAACAATATCAGTTTTTTACAAGTTTCTTGTTTTTTCATTTTTGAGATTTTGAGGATAGTTATGTCTTACAAACCATGTTTATCTCTTGGGGTGTTCTCTTCTAGTCATGTACCAAGATCATAAGTTGTTACAATAGTTTGGGGTACTAGAGATATTTTTTGGAACACTCTAAGTCTTTATCAAATGAAATAAGCTACTACAGGAAAGTTTGCAGCCCCTGGTGGTGTGAACTGGCTGATATAGACAGGTGTTGCGAAATAGCACTGCGAACTCATGTTTTGGAGTTTTGAAGGGAGGAACAGTTGCCATGTGTCAAATATGGATGCAATCTAGTTGTATGATGGTCAGTTAGGAGCTAGGAGGCCACCTGCCAAAGGGAGATGCGCTCAAAGGGAGACTTCATCAGCCATAAAGAAGATGTTGAAGACGTTGCCAACGTTAGCCTAAATGTTTTCATTTTGTTTTATTTATGTTGAACAGTTGTATTCACGCAACCTTTAAGTCTAGAAATCCTATGTAGGATTGGTTATTTGAATTGTAAATTTGTCAATGACAGCCTAGGATATAAGATAGACATTGTAAGTTTGAAGCAAGGTTCGAATGGTTAGGGAAGGACTCATATTTTGATGTAGTCTATGTAACAGAGATATCTCCTATTGTATGGACCAGACCTAAGACACTTTGGATAATAGAAATCAGTCATTTTTCCTTATCATCTTGTTTCTCTCTTATTTTGATTGCAGTCTATTGAATGCTTTAATTGGCTTAATTGTATATTTGTTGCAATGCAGGATCTATTGTGATATTGTTTATAATTATATCAGAGTTTCCTTTTGATTGTAAGAAGTTATTGTGTCAGAAGGTTTTTCTTCATATGTCTATCAGTAATACATGATTTAGATGGTAGTAATATTACATTGTTCTCATCCTTCCACCTATCCACTTTGCATCTTAAATCCTGATCTAAGTTACTCAGAGCCTTATTTATTGGTGCATATTGTATGGAGTGAGTTGTGACTGACATTATTTTCCTGAGTTTGATTCCATTTGCCACCTTATCATAAAAAAATTGTCTTTAACATCCTAATGGGTGTTGAGCTTACACTTTAACAATCAAAGTGTGACTTTCAGTGCTAACAGTTGGTTTGACCATCAACAAAGGACTTGCCAGGATTGGAAGAGGCATTAAGGAATTTTCCAATTCTCTAATCCTTTCTTTTAACTTAGCATTTTCATTTTCCAATCCATCAATAGAATATTCAAGAGAATCCTCGATTACTCTGTGAATTTTAGAGATTTGGGATGGTTGCATGTCTTCCAGGTCAACCTTTGAGCAAGATTTTCCCTTTTTATTTTTCTAGTCACCTCTTTCTACAATCAATTTTTTAGACTCCTTATCAAAAATAGCACTTTGAAAAGTGAAGGATTCCTCTTCACTAAAATTCTTGTTTGCAACAACTTCCAATAAAGAATTTGGTTGAGCTATATTTTTTGGTTTTTCCATTGCGGGAAATATTTTCTCGATGTCCACCTCTAGTTCCATGTCATCCAGAGAAAATATTTGGATGTCGTTTTCTATAAGGTTGTCCTCTTTCTCCTATATTAAATTCTTCCTTTTCTTTCTCACAGGTAACTTATGTAATTTCTCAAGTTTCCCGAGGGGAGGATTCTTCTCTCCTCTGCTGCTTGAATTACTCTTGGCAATATTTGTAAGTTGTTGGAGCATTTCTCTAGGATGTGGTATCTTTTGGAGTAACAACTGGAGACTGGGCGCTCCTTTCACTGGGACCCTTTCCCTTTTGTTTATAAAACTCATTAGTACTGAGTACTTTTTTAAGTCACTAGCATTGTGTACCGAAGCACTTTGATTGTTATCTTCTTCTTCATTCAAGATAGTATGGATGAACGAGTTATTGAATCCTACTGACAGCATATGTTCCACAAATATTTTTTTAGGATCAAACCCTTGTATCCTTTTGGCATACTTTAAATTTACATTATTCAAGTGGTTTGCAAACTCATCAATTTTATTTATGTTTTTGAATATGAAATCTCCATTATTCTAGGGAAAGGGGATGAAATTATTTTTCCTTTTTCTGTGTAAAAAGTGTAGCCAGAAGTTGTATTGCCTTTCCACCTCTGTAATAAACAATTTTTCAGATACATGATATGGAAGAAAAGAGGGATTTTCTTTGGAAAAGAATATCCTGATGACACTATGATTTTCCATTTGTTCCAGCGTTCCCTTTTTCTCTAAGAATTTTCTAGCCTGGTCAAACCTCCTTGGAGTATTTTCACCAAAAAACATCCCTTTGAATATTGAGACAAGATCATTGTAAACTTTGTAAAAATACAGAGATGTCTTATGTCTCCACGGTGCCTGATACCAGAAATTAATTGTATCTATTTCACAGTTCACCCTCTTACTTATAGTCAAGCTTGGAAATTGACAAAAAAACACTATAGAAAATACCAAATAGGAATATTTTAAATGTGTTGAACCTGCATAGAATAGATCTAGCTAGGAAATGACATACACAGTTGCAGAGAAAATAGAAGAAAAGAGAAGCACGAGAGAAAGAATGGAAAAAATATCATTAACCAAATGAATGAATGATAAATTACACATGATATACTCTGTATAAATCAACCAATGTGCACTAGAGGAAAATAAATTGTGCCATAGTGGTGGTCTAGAGTTATTTGGACACACACCAGCAGTTACGGTAGTAAACTGCCACCTAGTCTAGTCTCTTGAGCAGTTACGGGAGTGAACTACCACCTAGTTGAGTTAAGTAGTCTATCAGTCTTCAGTTAAATGACTGAAACAAAGTGAAGTGAGGAGGATATCAGGGAATCATAAGTAATTTGCTAGTCTAGTGATGATCCCAAGGACAATGTGCATTAGCTGGTGATGATCCCAATGTTCCATGGTGATAATCCCAATGTAGCATCTAGACTCCACTAAATTGATCAAACTGAAGTGAAAACTGAAGAGAAAATTCTCCCTAGATGAATATTCTTCCTAAAATATAGGAGACTGCATAATGAATAATAAACATAGGAAAAACCTTAGGAAAAA
>CBVK0100976893.1:0-10533 GCA_900067695.1 Picea abies
ATCCTAGTGCGCAGTACAGGAAAGGATGGGGATCATTTAAGAGAAAGAGAGGGTTAACTCTTTGCTATAGTTTCAGAAGACTAGGACATCTTGCTAAGGATTTCCCTGGTAGAAAACTGTTACGAGGGAAAAACTCTCTATGGCCAAGGGTAAACCACAACAGACAGGTACAACTGAAGAAATCAACTCAATTCCAACATATGCTATATGAACTAATGTGTAAGATAAGAAAGAGGCCTACCTCAATCCAACGTTGGATGAGGTTCCACCGTTGAGCACTTCGACCCAAATATTTATATCTGCAACAAGTTTTAAACAGACGAGCAGAGCAAGTACATAAAGATGATATAAAGGGGTTAGCACATTAGATAGCATAATCCATTAATAAACATTACAAACATGCCCATGGATAATAATCATATATTTGCAAGATACCAATAGGATAGGAAAGGAGTATTTATATTAATAATTGATTAGCATAAGTGACAACATTACAGACTTTCATGTCGGCATGGTTCAAAACCAAGAAACCAAGTTCCTTCCAACTGGGCCTCCACCACTTCAATCCTTTGCCAAAGGCAAGCTCATAAGAGAGATTCAATGAGGTTCTCTCAATAGTAGGGAAAGAGCTCAGGGTTTGAACAGTAAGTTTAGACTTGAGGGACAAAGGGATGCAAACTCAATATGAAGTAATTTCTCCAGAGTAACTTTTCTCTCAAAGTTGAATGCTTTCTCCTTTCTTTCCATAGCTCGAAATTGTTCTTTTATAGCCTTCAAAATGCAACTAAAGGGCTGAGTCAGAATGTTTCTAGTATGTGGAAGGCCAAGGATCAAAGATCTTTTGTCGTGACATGGAAACCCGACCTCATTTTTGTATTTTATGGCACAAAACTCGATGTACGTGGGTTTTAGTGGAGCAGCCAGCATATACACATTTTGCATAGCTGATAGGGAGCGTATATGTGGAAAAATGTATATTTTTGGCTCTGGATTCATCAAAAATGGATGACAAGTCTGCATAGGGAAATGGAAAAAATCCCTCTGTGCAAGATAGAAATGGTGAGGAAAATCTTTCTATAACAAAAACCTAGTTGTCTTTATTGTAAATATATGGACCATGAAGTTTTGGATTGCCCTAGAATGATTTTTAAGCTTGAAAGAATGAATATGGAACAAGTAGACCCTAAGAAAGGTCAAGAAACTGAGACCGTGGAAAAACCCCAGAAGGAATCAGAGATTGTACTATTACAGATGAAAGAAACCCTGAATGACCACTAAGATACCAATCTATCAGAGATCTTAAGAGAGAAAGAGAAAATAGAAGTAAGAATAGGAGACTTCGACATTGACTATACTCTGGATGAAGAAACACAGGTGAATATCATAACAAAAAGAACTTGGGAAATTTTAGGAAAGCCTGCTATGATTCCTTCATTGGGAGGAATAGGATTATTTAGAGGAAATTTGATAACCCTATGTGGAAGACTTACCCATATATCTATGAGTGCTCATGGAAATTCGACAGAAGAAGATTTTGAAGTTGTTAAATTTATTGAGAACAGTACCCCATTTACTATACTACTAGGAAAACCTTGGATTGAAGGGGATCAGGCCAGAAGGAAAGAAGAAGAAGTCTTAGAGCAGAAGAAGCAAGAGTTGAAATATTTTATGACTAAGAGGATCGCACGCTTGATTGAAGAACAGGAGAACAGATCTAAGCTATTTAGAACCAAAAACTTGGATGTCGAACTTGAAAGAACACAAGAATACTCATAGAAGACTGAAACACCTACCCCAGATAAAGAAGAAGTATTTCCCTTGAATCCTAGGAAAGAATATCAACAACTTGAAGTTACTATGCCAAAAGGAGATAAGAATCAAAATGAAAAGAGGAATACAGAGATGAAGCTCACTGGGAAGCAGGCTAGAAAACTAAATAAGAAGATATCAAAGATTGAAAAGTTACAGAAGGTTCCAGAGGGAACTTCACAGAAGGAAAATTTACAAAACTAGAACTTCGTTGGGATATCAAAATAGCCTCACATGGAACTTTGCAATGGCGAAGAAATATAGTCATTGGGAATAGTATAGTCGTTAGACCGATACCTTGAACAGGTAGAACTGTAGAGATATCTGATCATGAACTTCACATCCTGGAGGTTTCTCACAAAGAACATGAAACACCTGGAACCAACAGAAGGAAGAAGATCAAAGAAGTCCAAGAATTAAGCAGTGCCTCAGAAAAGACTGCTTCGGTATCACCTGGATGAGGGGGTGATAACAAAGTAGAAGAGATAAATGGAAAATAAGATGAGTAGAATCAAGGCGAAGTAACAGTGCCTAGAGACGAGGTTGATCCATTGAAGAAGAGGAAGGTTTCTCCCCCGAAAACCTCTTCCTAAAAGAAATCCAGAGCTACCGTGACTAAGATACAGACTTTGCTCATTGTTAATGAATTTTACTTCATCATCGCAGCTGTAAACAATGCCTCACATGAAATCTTGTAGAAACAGGAAGCAAAGAAGGAGGAGATGTATGACAAAATCGAGGTCAAACTCTGAGGGGTAAAGCAAGCCCTTCATTCCAGTCGCGCAGTGTCAACTACACCCCTTCCATCGGGATAACTAGATTTGGGAGATGAGCTGGCCCAACTCCCCCGACTAGCTAATGCGACTGAAGCTCGCCTTCATCGCACACAAGAAGAAATTGAACAAGCCACCTAGGCCCTGAAGAAAGTGCAAGAAGTACTCGTAGAACAATGTCAACTTGCAGATCAAGAGAAGGTTGCTCTCCAGACCAAGTTTGAAGAGGAGAAAGCACAAATTCAGATAGAAAAAGAACAGTTGCTTACAGAGCAACTCAAAGTGAAAGAAGCAGTCAACAGAGCACTTTGCTCTATGAAAGGCTTAGAGAAAAAGGTAGAAGACCATGTCGAGAATCAAGTAGAACTGCTTGTGGAAGCTATCCAGTAGCTACAACAAATAATAGCAGACTTAGAGCTCTATGCAGTGTCCGACACCCCGCAAGATGTGAGAGATCAAAGAGATGTGACTGCTCAAAGCACAGTTGAGAGAAGAAAGGCCCTTGCCATGGAATGTAAGAATCTAAGTGATCGCAGTACCCAGAATTATGATAAAATCACTGAGAATCTGGAATTAAAGGCACTAGAGTCACAGTTCCAAGAGGTGAAGCACAAGTAGAAACAATACAGGAGCAGCTGAAGCCCCTGTCAGTTCTTGAAAGAATAAAATGATCCCAAGAGCAGCACACTGCTCAACAGCAGGTCCACACCATTCAGAGCAAAGTCATGGAAGTGACTCATAGGCTCCAACCTATACAGGATGAGGATTTTCAACTATCCTCAGAGATAGAAGGCCAAGGAGTAGAATTGGAGAAAGTCATCACTGCAGTTGGACAGCGCTTAGAGGAACCTGTCAACAAAGTTGTTATCCAAGAGTTCACTAAGCATGAGGTAATGGCACAGCAACAAGTTGAAGCAACTTGAGCCAAGCTCAAGGATTTTGAAGAATAATTACCCATATTAGAGTGACTCGAGATGAGTCACAGGTGATTTTTGGGGGCATGTTGGCCCTTGACCAAGTTTTGAGGATCCTTGGTCATGTTTGACCTATTTTTGGGACTTCAACAGGATATCGAAGGAGGACCACAAGATGAAGTGGATATCATAGGATCTCGACCCCTTTTTAGGGTTTTTTGGTTTTTGGGCTTATGTAACGGGTATGGGAATGTCGGCCCATGGTTTTACCCATGTTTAGGCCTATTTTGTAATGTATAAATAGAATACTAGGCGATGTGAGTAGCAACTGATGGTTGAGTACTAGTATTGGCTATGTACAAGAAGATGTGATTAAGACTTCCAGAGCTAAGTGAAAGTCATTTGTAGTGCTTTGTGCATAGACTGTGTGAGGTTATGTTCCTAGATCTACTTGGGGAAGGAGGATCTGGCGAAGTGCACACAGATCTCCTGTCCTATGCGGAGTAGTGTTCTGATGCTTTGTGTCTGTAAGATGCTTGACAGAGATAATAAAGAGAAGAAGAGTTGGTGGATGTAGCCCCAGCGTGGGGGTGAACCATGTATATCCTGTGTTGTGAATGATTTGTGCTTTTGGTTGTTCTTTTGTTTATGTGATTATATGCTTAGTGTGATGTTAAATGATATATGAATCTAATATGATAGTTTAGTGTTGAATAATGTGAATGAATGTTAGATCTGATCTCTGATTATATTCTTAGTGCTTGAATCTATTGGGTCTGTGTGAATACTATGTTGATATGTTGTTAGAGTTTAGCTGCATCGTGAACTAAAGCTTAATACTAATGGAATGTAATAACTAAGTGCTCTGTTAAGGTGTTACAATCACAGATCTGTGTCCCATCTAAGGTTGCAGACACTGGAGTCCTGCAACCACCCCTGCCTCTACCTTGGGTGAGACTTCATCTGCTTCGCAGGTGTTGCCGAAAGGGTCGATAGTTAGGGTTTTGTTGGTGCATTGTTGTATCATTGAACCCTAGGTCTTCCCCTGTGCCAACACTCATCCTTAGATTTATCAACCCCGCAAGCCTTGAGTTGCGACAACAAATCCTTATATTTGATAAAGAAATATTGGAGATTGTCAAAGCTTTTTGGATCCAATGTGAGTAATTTTGCCTTGAGAATGTGCCCCCTCATCTCATCATGTTTTCCAAAAATATCTTCCATGGTGGTCCAGGATTCATTAGGGGTTTTACATAAGGATATGTGAAAGAGGAGTTCAAGAGAAATGAGACTCCAAATTGTTCTAAACGCTTCATCCATTTGATTTAGATACTTGGATTTTTCTATGGCTGATGTTGGTTATGTCTCTATTTTCATGGTTAAACTATACAATCCTTTGATTCAAATATGCATTATAATCTTCTCCTTCCATGCAAAGTAATTGTAAGGTGTAAGAAGAATTCTTTTGAAAAATCCATTTTTCCACTGTCTTCAATCTTCATTACCTACAAAAATAATTTGGTGTGTCTTTTCCCTAGCAGTTTTTCGGCTCTGATACAATGTAAATGTGTTGAAACTAAACATAATATATCTATCTGGGAATTGACATACACAGTTGCAAAGAAAATAGAAGAAAAGAGAAGCGGGATAGAAAGAATGAAAGAATTCTCATTAACCAAATGAATGAATGATAATTTACACATGATATTCTCTGTATAACTCAACCAATGCACACTGGAGGAGAATCCAATGCACCATAGTGGTGTTCTAGAGTGATCCAGACACACACCATGAGTTACGGGAGAAAATTGCCACCTAGTCTAGTCTCTCTGTCAGTTACGGGAGTGAACTGCCACCTAGCTGAGTTAACTAGTCTATCAATCTTCAGTTAACTAACTGAAATAGAGTGAAGTGAGGAGGAGAGCATGGGATCATGAGTAATGCGCTAGTCTAGTGATTATTCCAAGGACAATGTGCATTATCTGGTGATGATCACAATGTTGCATGGTGTTAATCCCAATGTAGCATCCACTCAAATGATCAAGCTGAAGTGAAAATTGAAGACAATATTCTCCCTAGAGGAATATTCTTCCTAAAATATAGGAGACTGAATGATGAATAACAAACATAGGAAAAAACTTAGGAAAAATAAATCCTAGGTGTGTGTTAAGTAACTCTAACAAATCCATAAATAATTGTTTATCCCTTTTGTAGTGTGATAATTGGGATGAGATTTTGATGGAAATGAATTTTCTCTAGTCAAATACGGCCTGTTATTTTACTGTAAAATATAAAATATATAGAATTATGCGAGAAATGGTAGCAATTATTTCCTGACCTGTCAAATTGGTGAAAAACCATGCAATCTCTTGAAAGGGGTTCTTAAAAGAGTCAACCTAGATCCTTATTATGTCTTCTAGAATACACATAGTATTCTCCAAATATCTAGGCAGAACGTCAAAGCCATTGTTATGTTTCTTCAGAAAATATATACAGTCTTCTCCTTTGAAGGTAAGTGTTGGCTCTGGGAGCTTCAACATCTTGTGAAAAACTTGTGGTGAGAGGGTAATGGGGGAATAATATTGGAGTTGTATATTTCTCTGGTTTGACATGTACTTCTCCACGCACCATGCAATAAGTTATTTACAGTCAAATACCTCAGGAACACACCCTACGTGAGTGATTCTGGATGCCCATATTACCCCTTTCTGTTCAAGAGGAGAGTATTAATATGAATATGCTTTGGACCACTCACACCCTCCCTCTCATATGTACTCAATGGATAGATTTTGGAACACTCAATCATACATCGGAAGGTTCATATACAATTATCAAGTTTAGGAAAAATGTGTTGAATTGATATACATGCGCAATTCCCCCTTTAAAACCTCTTACCCATTATCCTAGAAAATCCCCTCTCTTGTAGATTAATTCAACCCCCATCTCTTGTCCATGTCCCCTTAGCAACTGGCATCACATTTTTATTATTAAAACTTTGAAATACAATTCTCATATTACATCGCTTGGTCGTAGCCACATATTATATCCAAATAAGCATTAATTAAATTGGGGATTATAATGGGGATGTTACATTGCCACAATAGTGACAAGTGATGGTGTTCAAGATCTTGGTTACATCTTCATTTCTTCCTTGACATTTCTTCTTTTCCCATTTGTCTTTTCCCTTAACACTAGTGTTGTGATGGAACAACAACCCCTTTCCCACTTAAAATTTTTCAGTCTTAGTGTGGGGATGCACACTTTTCTTTTCTTTCATGAGATTTCTTTCTCTTAACCTTCCTTTGCATGCTCATAACTTAAAACATTAAATTTTGGTACCCCCCCACCTACTTCTCACATTATTCTCTTATTACCTTTTCGTCGTCAGGCCCTTATCAAATATGCACACATGTGCACCTTCATATTCCACTAATGATGACGCCTTATAACGTCATCATCGAAATTTAGTAGTGCACTGTCATCCTCATGATCCTATATGTTTTGTCGATGATGACAGGACCTTCTCTCTCCTAGTCACTGCCTAACTGATTGCATGGGCCTTTCTCTAAAGTACACCTCAAAAATCACCTTCCTCACAAGCCCTTCATATCAACCAATGAATAAGATTTATTTTCCTTACGTGTGGCAATCTAAAGGTGGCTGATTTTGTTTTGTGAATTCTTTTTGTCGTCATATATCTCTTTGGACACTCCCATGCCTATCATCCATACCAACGACAAATCTCTCTCTGTTATCCAATTGTCACATCTCTCATCCTGTGTATCATATGAACCCATTTGTCGTTGATCACTCCTCTACCATAGATCTCAAACCTATAATTAATGGGTCCCCCATGGCTAGCCTGATGTTCTGTCAGCATTAATGAAGAATGAATTAATGCCCAACGGTCATCTAATTGAACATTAAAATGAATTTTTGGTCAAAATTAGACCCTATAATCACACTTAATTAGTTAATGAACTAATTATCATCGTGGGAGGGTGATTCTCACCTAATTCGACACCTCTCGCTCCCATCAATTGTTGACGATGACAGCTTCTCGGCTTCCCCCAATTTTTTGAATTCTCCTGCACCTTAAGGGATATAACTACCAATCACCCATGAATGCATTTACTCTCTATGTACTCCTCTAACTAAGTCCAAGGTGTATCACACATTTCATTGATTATGTTTTGGTTTGGAGGGAATTGATGGATTATTTTAAAAGTAACAAGACTCTTGTTCTTTCTTACTTGCTCGTAAAGAAAAAATAAAAGCTGCATCTACAATTCTCTATTATCTGTGCTTGATTGACTTCATCTCCCGACCTCTAATAAAGTAGGATACTAATTATTTCTAGTGTTAATATTTCAACCCTAAAGTGACTTTGTTAACTATAGTTTTGTTTGTTTGTGCAAGTGACAAGATGTCCAAGATGATCACCAGAAAGGGAAAAATCCAGACTTCTGGAATGAAGGTTCCATCTTCGATTCCATATTCATATAACATTTTTGACACCAATATCCATGACAGAATGGAGCATTACATTAGTTATGTCGAGATCCTAGACATGTTCAAGAATGAAAGGTTCCCATCCGATGATCCAAACATTGATACATACAAGAATATCTGGAAGAGTGGGATATATATTGTATTCGCTCACCCTGAGTTGTTTCCATACAACAACGTAGCTAGATGGTGCTTCACATATCTGCAAAAATCTATGGGGTTGATAGTAAATTCTTTGGGCTTTTCAATCACCTCACTCAAATAAAATTATATCGGGGCAAGGTATCGAACCCCAGAACCTACAGTAGCCATGAACGAGTATTTTCTCAAACAGTTTGGCGTCCAACATGAAGACTTTGAGTCCCTCATGGAAGATTGGTTCTATGATGAAGAGTGGTTGGTAAAAAAGAGTGAAAGATATATCCCAGTGCAATATCTCAAAAACCCATACATAGTGCTAAAACCCATGATTTGCAGGCTCTACGACGAGGAGACCATCACCCATTTCAGGATGGAGTGGTTTCCCATGGCTTATAGGGTAGCCTAGAATGGCCAAGGATTCAATTGGGAAATCATTCTCTCATTCAGAATCACACATCGTAGCCAAGATCCCAAGAGCATGAAAAATCCCATCTTCTACATGTCTACTTATCTTATAGATGTTGTATGTGCAACAAACTCATTCCCAACATTTAACTGGGCTTGGACTCCAGACAAGGGCCTAATTCATTTATGTTATTCTCAATTGTGGGAGGTCAATTGCAAGGCATTTTTCTATGATATATATGATTACTTCATGGCCCCATTACATAAGGCCATCTTTGGCCTCTTACCACACAAGATCTCTCCCGAGGCTCTCAAGGGTCTGAAGGAGATCAGATATTGGTATATGAATAAATATTACACATACATATGGATTTACAAGGCCATGGGAGCGTTTCACTTGTTACCCAATTATGTGCCCGATAAATTATTGGCCAAGGAGGTTGCATGCCAAGCTGTAGAGAATGGGGACACCGCCTACCTTTCGGAAAATAACAAAAGATATTGTCCTATATTCCTTGTTCATATTGGATCATACTCTCTGTTGAACAAGAGGTAGGCCAATAAGGAAGATGAAATGCTTAAGGAGTTGTGCCTCTGCATTGGGGAACCTGAATCTCATGACCCCCGAAATGTGAAATATGAGCACATGAAATGTGTTAGGCTGGCACCAAAAACCATGCATGAGGCCTGATTTAAAGAAGAGGTTTTCCAAAGCACTCTGAGTTTTGAGAAAGAAGTGGATATACTTAACACTGATGCAGCCAAAAAACAATTGAGGAAGGATGAAGAGAAAGACAGAACTCTAATACTAGAACAGCTCCAAGCCCTCCTCCACCAGGACAAAGAAAGGCTAAGCGAAGAATAACAAAGGGAAAAAGATAAAGAAGTTGATTTGGAGAGAAAAATCGAAGAGGTCGGGGAGAGATACTAGCAATGGAAAAAGAAAGAGGTCTAAGAGAAGCAGTTCATGCTAGAGAAAAGAAAAGGTAAAGATCCTCCCTCATATAAATATAGCACAAAGAAAAAAGAAACAACGAACTCAGGTAAACCACCATTGGACACACTAGGAGAAACCCATGAAAAGAGTAAAAAGGATAAGGCTGACAACACAAAAGTATGAGACACTAGTTTATCAAGTGTTGGTGTTATCATCAATTTAGACCCTGAGGACAACCTAATCAGTACCCTAATAGAAGAATTCACCCCCTGGATTCAATTCCAGGAAGCTTATCGCTCACTTCAAAGGGGATTGATTTTGAAGGAGAAGTGGTTGCAGTCAGTGATTATTACTACAACCATAAGACCCGATCCATAAAAAAGAGAACGCTCAAAAGAAAAAAGGGAAAAGTAGAAGTAGGCCAAGATGTACCCGAGAGGAGCATCAAATGGAAGGTTTTGCCCGATGTAAAGGATAACTCTCTACAAGTAGCCTCATTACTTAGAGATTTTGTAGGGGTAAACATTGTATCGGTCCATGAGGTCATTTTGGCACTAGATGTCGCAAAGGCTAGGATTGCAGAGATGGAAACGACCCTGGCGACTATCAAAGAATCTATAGTCAGTGAGCACACAAAGTAAATACAGCAGGAAAAATGGGCCTATGAGGAGGAGATTAAAAATATACTACAAGCACGAGAGGAAGGCCTATTAGTTAAATTCACCAACTTAATGCCATTGGTCCAAAAGGCTCATGCTAGTGACATGTAGAAGCATGAAACCTTGCAAAATATGGAGGTGGATAAGTGTTATAGCACAAAATACACACATATGCATTTTTTCCATGGCCTAACCCTTTCCCAAAGCTTGCTATAAATTTTCCCAACTTGCCTCATTAAAACCATCTAAAAAACATGCCTTAAGAGCATATTCTTGGGTTTTCCTAGTGCAACACATAGACATTCACGACTTTCCTCATTGAGACCCATGGATGCCATCAAAATAGGTGAAAAAAATAATCTCGTGTTTTCGTGAGATCGGAAGAG
>CBVK0100976895.1:0-15760 GCA_900067695.1 Picea abies
TTTTTTTTTTTTTTTACACCTGCGGAGTTATACTATGGTCTGAAGAATACTTCAGTGATGAAATGCCCAAATGCTTAAACAGGAAGAAATGTGTAGTGATTTGGCAACTCGAACATGGTTGTGCGACAATAGATCTTGTCTGTTTTATGTTTTGTTTTCGTCCCCAAGGGTTAGGTATTCAGACAAGGGTTTGCCCTGTGCTATAACTCTCTGATATACGTGTGGGGTCCAACAGTAGTACTCGACCCAATATCTCAGGGCACCAACTAAGGAGGCTAGACCGTGACCTTAGCCGTACTACCTGACTACCCATGTACTAGAGAGTATCTTCCCGAGTGTTGTTCTCGGTGACATTATAGCAGTCAAGCGGTCAATCAGTTTATCTAAAGAGGGCTTTAAGAAATCTAGGTCGATCCATATACAGGTGTTTTCTGATGCGCTGCCGCTCGAAGGGGTACCAACAGGGGTTACAAGGGTGGACAACAAATGTGCGCTTAAGTACCACTTGTATTTCCTGTGTGTATGAATCCCTCAACCACGGGTTTATGCATGTAATGACAGATCTTTGTAGCTTAAATACGTCAGAATACGTCTCTACCCTGGAAACAAAATTAACCCACAACTTTCTACTGAGGAAAGTGCTTTGATACCACTTGTAATATTCCATATATAAAAAGTATGCAGAACAGAAATAAAATGCTAGAAATGGTAGATAAACAACAATATAACCATAACAACACCATGAAATGATATCAAAATAACACCAGAAAGAGCACTTTGATTCTGAGAGAAATGTTCACTTGCCTCTTCGAGGGGGCAACCTCCATTCGAGTAGAGATCTATTACAATAATATCGAAGCTAGGGTTCTCATACCCTCGACTCCTATTTATACTAGATATGTCTATCAAAAGAACCATCTAGAGGAAGATCCTTATTGAAGAAAAAGCTTCTATCAGGTCTTCTTACATTTGACTTATTCTACCTTATTGCAAGGCCTTATTAATATTGACCTTTATTACATATGAATATATTGTTCTACCTAAGTGAGGAGTTAGGTCCGTAACAAGCTTCTGATGGGGGTCTGTAAGACGTTATTTCTGCAAATGTAACCAGACCTTGTCTCCCACCTGAAACTGGTGCGGTGCCCTGTGTTGATCATGGTGTTGCTTATACTTAGCATTGGATTTCTGCAAAATCTCATGGACCTATTAGTGGATGTGTTGAATCCGCTCAATGAATCTGGTGGCTTTTTCGGTCTTAGACTGAACATGGGAAGATTTTGTCTGTGTGGTTGCAAGAGGTAGTGCAACATCAATGGGACCCAAGGGTTGGAATCCCATCCCACCTGAAATGGATTATGGTCGGTGGAGCTATGGAGAGCCCTATTGTAATTGTGTTGAACATAGGGGAGACTCTCATCCCATGTATGTTGATACTTAGAGTTGTACATGTCTAGGATGTGCACAATCATTCGATTGATGACCTTTGTTTGGTCGTCGATTCGGGGGTGGAAAGCAGTGGATTTAGTGAGCTTGGTGTCCAACAGTGACCAAAGACTCGACCAAAATGTGTTGAGGAACTTGTTGTCCTGGTCGGAGATGATGGTCTGTGGTATCCCAAAATGAACCCACACTCATTCGAAAAAGAGCTTGGCAGTATCTGTCATTGTGATGTTCTTCTTATAGGTTGTGAGGATGGCCATCTTTGAAAACCGATCAACTACCAAAAATACACAATCATTTCCTTGCTTGGTGGATGGAAGGCCATAAATGTAATCCATGGAGATGGATTCCCAAGGCTTCCCAAGAGTAGGAAAAGGGGTGTATAAGCCTTGATTCTTGATGGTCGGCTTGGCAATGGCACATGCAATGTAATATCTAATATACTTGTTGACGTCCTGTCGAAGTTTTGGCCAATAAAAATGTTTCTATAGAATGACCACAATTTTCTCCACACCAAAATGTCCTACCATCCGACTGTAGTGGGCTTCCCAAATCAGCTTTGCACACTCGCTTGCAGAAACATAGAGATGGCCTAGATGGCACAATAGTTCATCCTGAATGTGAAAATCAGTGACATTCACGCTTATACCCAAGAATTGATAGGTGGTGGTGAAGTTTGGATCTTGCTGATAAAGTTGGGGCCACTCAGATGCCTCATGTTCACAGGAATGGATCACAGTGGTGAGTGCAGCCACGAGAGGCCGACTAAGCTAGTCAGTGACATGATTTGTGCTCCCTGTCTTATAGTTGATGTTGAGATGGAATTGTTGCAGGTAGGTGGATCAATTTTGATGGTGGTCATTCTGCAACTTCCCCTGTGTCTGTATGAACTGCAGAGGCTTGTGATCAGTGTGGATGATCACCTCCTTTCCCATAATGTAATGTTTCCATTGACAATGTAATGTTTCCATTGACAACAAGCTTGTACAATGGAATACATTTCCTTGTCATAGGTGGGGTATTTTCTGACAGTATCTGAGAGTGTCTCACTATGGTATTCCACCGGATGACCGTGTTGAGTGAGAATTGAACCTACAACATAGTCACATGCATCAATCTCAATCTCGAACGGTTGTTGCAGATCGGGAAAGGAGAGTACTGGAGCTGAGCACAAATGATGCTTCAGATCATCAAATGCTCGTTGTTGTTCCTTCCCCCACGTGAACTTTTCCCTGTCATCACCCTTGGTCACTTGTCTTAGGTCCCATGCAATATGGGAGAATCCAAACATGAATCGTTGGTAGAAGCTGGCTAGTCCCAAGAAGCTCTGAAGCTCGGTTAGTGTGATCAAGGCTGGCCAGTCACAAATGACTTAGATCTTAGCTAGATCAACATGCACCCCATGCTCATCAACAATGCAACCCAAGTATTGGACCTTGTTCATGCCAAAGGAGCATTTTTCCAAGTTGGCATATAGCTTGTGCTGCCACGGAGTGCTCAAAACCTGTTGAATATGCTGCATGTGCTCCTCCCAAGTTCTACCGAAGATGAGGATGTCATCCAAATATACCACTACAAAAGAGTTGGTGAAGGGTCTTGATACATCATTCATCAACCTCATGAAATTGGTTGGTGCATTTGTTAATCCAAAGGGTATGACCAACCATTCAAATAGACCTTCTTTATATTTGAATGTTGTCTTCCATACATCAGTTGGTTCGATGGGAACCTGGTGGTAGCCATACTTTAGGTCAATATCGCTGAAGAACTTTTCCCCCTTGAGTTGGTCAAGAAGGTCATCAATTTTGGGAATTGGGTACCAGTTCCTGCCTGTGATTTTGTTTAATGCTCTATAATCAATGCAGAGTCGCCAGGTCCCATCCTTCTTCTACACCAGTACAATCGAGCTTCCGCAATGGGATTAGTTGGTTTTGATGTGATCATTTTGAAGAATCTCTTGGATCTGACGCTTAATTTCATCATTTTCCATCAGCAAGCAATGATAGACCGGTCCATTAGGTAGAGGTGCATCGAGAGTTAGATCAATTAGATGCTTGACTTGGCAGTGCGTCGGTACCCTGGTGGGTGAGGAGAAGATGTCTTTGTACTCTTCCACGATCTCATCCACTTGCTTCTGCTGCAAAGAGAGGCTATGTGTAGAGGCCAAAGATGCGATGGTGACCTTCTTCTTACTATGAGCATGGATCACAAAGAAGATGAACTTCTCGGTCTGTGAAATCACCTTACTGCATTGCTTAGCAGAGATTAAAGAAATAGCGGTAGGCGACGCTACCTCTGGTATCCTGTACAATTGTCTACCCAATGTAATAATAACACTACGGGGTCTAGACTCATACACAAAATGACGCTTCCACAAATATGGTTGTCCTACAAGAACATCACAAACTTCAAGGGGAGCAATATCACACAATACCTCGTCTTTGAAAGGCTTGATGTTGTAGGGCAGACGACACTGTTGGCTGACATGGAGATCTCTTCCTTGGTGAAGCCAGCCGATGGTGTAGGGTTGTGGGTGTGGTGTTGTCGGCAGGTCCAACTGCTTGATGACCTCTGTTGAGATTAGGTTCTTCTGATTGCCGCTATTGACAATGAAATGAAGCAGGTCCCCTTTTACCCACATCTGTGAGTGAAAGAAGCATTCCCCTTCCTCTGGTTCGCTTGGCTGGACTTTGGTGGTAGCGACAGTGGCACTAGATTCAGAATCGATAATCTGCTTCCATCCTTCTGGATTTGATTTGGAGTTAGAATCGACCTCTGACTCAAAATCCTTCATCTCGGCCACGAGTGACTTCTTGGAGCGACATTCTTCGGTGTTGTGCCAAGGGATTTTATGGTATTCATACCATTTTCCCGTGTCCTTCTTTGTCTTCTCATTACCCTTCTTGTGTTGCGGCTTGGACTGGTTGTCCTGAGAGTGGCCATATTTTCTTTTTCCCTTACTTGTGGGTTGGGGGCACCTTTGCCCTACTTCGACTGTGAGGAGTTTGCAGATCCAAACTCTCACCTCTTCTGCTTAAATTTTTGTTCGATGTTGACAACATATCCATAAGTCGTACCCAATGAGGCATTGTCTAGAAACTCCATTTATGTTTGAATGTATCTATGCAAACAACTGCGGTATTTGAACACTGGATGTCGCTCAGAGTATTTGATAGCCAATTTGGTGTGCAGGGTATGGAAATATTGGTGAAATCTGGTATTGTCTGGTCCCTTTCCTGAAGCAGGGTGGTCCATCTAGTGTATTGGTCCTCGTAGCTTCCAATAGGGTAGTATTATTCTTTAATGCTATCTCGGAAGGAATCCCATGTAGGGGCGACCACAAATATTTAATATTCCTCAATGTCCCTTTGCTTAGAGTAAGTATCCCACCAGTTATTAACATGGGGGACGACCTTGAGGAGTGCAAAAGTAATCTTTTCCCTATCGGAAAAATTGTGGACCGAAAAATACCCTTCGAGCAGATTCAACCATTTATCTACATCATCCACATCTATCAGTCCTTTAAATAATGGAATATCAAAATTTACATGTACCTTGAAGGGGGTTGCATGGTCACTCGATGAAGATGCTTCTTCTGTGGGAAGTCGTCGAAGGATCTGTGGCAACTTATACATCATTTCATTCCTTTGTCGCGTAAGGGATTCCTCGAGAAACATTTTAAAAGGATCTCCTACTCCATCATATTTCTTTTCATCCCCCATGGGTTGTTGTCGGGCTCAGCACGGTCGATCTTTCAAAGGCTTGATTGGTTCGAGTCCCAACTTCTTGTACCCAGATCTTGTCGGGGACATGCACAAAGAAAAATAAATGAAGAGCAAACCGCTTTGATACCCCTGATCCGGAATTAGGAGCAGAACGAACTAATTAACTGACTAAATATAATAAACACAGAGATATGGAGACCAACACAGATATCCAATGAAAAATATATTCTATTGAATAAATGAAATAGGTTGAAACTGTAAAACTGCAACACTGAAACAACTTGCTCGAATGGTGGTAGCTATATATGAGAAGAGATGTGGTTGCTACTCGCATTCGTCTGAGAAGAATGATTACAATGAGGCTCCGGAGGCCTTTTAAATATTACTTATGAATGCAAAAACCCTAGACATCCAAAAACCTAACCCTAGGAGGTGAAACACCAAAAATCATGTGGGCCCTGATGGGTAAGTTGGTACCTCAACTTCTTGGGGTCGTAACTTTTGCATACGACCTCCGTTTTAGGCGCGTGATAGCTTGTTGGAAAGGTGTTTTCGAGAACTACACATTACGCCTTCAAAATCTGACTTTGACTGCATTTTGATTGTGGCAAGCCAAAAAAACATTGTTTAGGGCCCCAAAATGGCCCTAGAAGTACAAAAAGATGCCCTGACATGAAAACATCCAAAATAAGCCAGTTGGATTAGGTGGGAGGCCACCAGTCTCCTCCTATAAGATGTGTAGGGATTCAAGCATCCCTAGAAGTGTATAACCCACACTTACAAAGAAGTAAAGAAGAACGTGTTGAACTAAAAATTGTCAAGAGGAGCTAGTTGGAATAGGTGGGTGGCAACCAATATCCACTGGATCAATGAGGGATGGGAACAAGTAACCAAGTGGATAAAACTAATTTTGAAGGTGACAAGTGTCCAATTATGACCATTCAAATATATGGTTGAACTTTAGTGTATTTTGGGGGGGATTCACTTATTGTCCATCAATATTTGTACCATCTGAACGGGGGGGGACTGTCATTACCTTACATGTCAAGAAAATGTTAGACAATAGTTTCCATCTAGTAATCAGATTTTTTGTTGTTGAAGAGGCAGGTTGTCAGGCCCGTGAGCATTTTATCCATGTGGGAGATTTTTTGTCGAAGAAGCGATTTGCCAGGACCATGAGCATTCTCTCCAGGTGAGAGATTTGTTGTCAAAGAAGCATATTTTCAGGACCATGAAGATTCTCTCTAGGTGAGAGTTTTTCAATGAATTGTTCCTTGGTGCGTTGGGCATTAGTTACAGGGCTCTGAGAATTATTGTCTAGCCTGTTGTTGAATCCCTGGAAGGGATGTGGCGCAACCAAGGGATTGTTAAGTAGAGAAAGGACACACTTATTGGGGTGGGACAGGCATGTGGGGAATGAGATACTATAGGCTAGTTGCAGAGTTTGAGCACCTTGGACTGAACAATTCTGTTGATTATCATACCTTAGCCTGGCATTAAGAACCCTTTTTTTCCCTTATGGAGTGTAAGCCCAAGCTCAGGGTGACCTGTTGATGAAAGTTTATGAGAAATAGAGTCTATGGCTAGGAGGAACATCTTAGCTCTATGCACAATTGGTGACTCTTTATAAAATATAAGTATCCTTTATGTGTTTGTTTAAATTATTGTGTGCTTAATTGTATATGTTTGATATGGGTTTACTTATTGTGTGATGTTGCGTATAATTAATTGTTGTTATTCTATATAATGTTGTTTTCACATGTAAGTGTGGTGTTGTTATTCAATATTGTTGTCACACATACAAAGTATGACAATTATTAAGTATTCATGTTAGTTAACTTTTTAATAATGGTCATGAGTTTCAGAGGCGAGGCTAGAATGGTCGTGCACGTATGGAAATAATGTGTGTGTGCAAGAGGCTGGAATCACTTGTGTGCATAGGAAAGAAATCTACATGCTCAAGGAGAATAGAATATGTGTGTGGCACCATAATGGTTACGCGCACAGTAGTAACCATGTGTTTGGAGTGGTTACATGTGCATAAATACTTGTGTGCTTTGAATGATTGTGCACACAATTGTATTATGTGTTAATTACACTATTATAACTTGTATCTTAAGAGGAAATTTGTGTGGCATGATCCAACTTGGCATCGTGTGTGTTACCTCACATTTTCCTATGTAGATAAACGTTATAGTGTAGAATCTGTGCACTAGATTCTTGGAGTGGCATTACTCAACAGTAAGCTGGGGATGTTACAGATTGGTATCAGATAATTTTTTTAAGTGTGGTAATGGGACTCAGATAGTAGGCTCGGGAATGTTATAGATTGGTATTAGAGCTCCAGTTTCAACACTGAGCCTACATGGGCCGAGTCTCTACTTAAGGAAAAATTAGATTGGTAAGTGGCCAAATTTGGAATTACAGCACGACCTTGGCGCGCATAAAATAAGAATGTGCAAGTGTGTGCACTAAATTTTGACATCGTGGGTGTGGCGCTGGAAATGCACAAAAATCAATGGTGTGTGGGTGTGCGCACTAAAATTTGCGAATTGCACAGAGAAAACCGGTGGTTCATGTGTAATATTGATACGCGGTTTTCATATGTTAAATATTGACATTGCACATTGGTATGTGTTGAGTACCAATGCACACATAGGCTTCAAAAAGAAAAAGGAAGAGTAAAAGGGTATTTGGGTGGATTCCAAATGACCATAATTTACTACGCAGAACTCAAAATTGCGCAAGGGAGTAGTCAATGAGAAATTCTTGGACAGAGGAGTCCAATTATTCACCCAAAATTTTTGAATTAGGACGTTAAAATTATCCAAGAAATCAGAAGAAAGGATTCTGACAAATGGTGCAAAATTTTCATGAAGTTGTCGCATGAATTCGTCTAACAAATCTTATTGCCTGCACATTTTGCAAAATTAATAGTCAAATGAATTAATCTAACAAATCTTATTTCTTGCACATTTTGCAGAATTAACAGTGATTATACTAGGACATAATCAACACAGAAAGTCAAAAGCAAGGAAGATGCACATAACACTTATAGTCGCGATGATGAATTCAAGGGTTTGTATATCGGTATGGGTATTGATAGTATAGAACCCAAGGAGGAGTGCATAAATTTGGTAGAAACCATAAAAGGACTTCAAAAATATGTCCAAATCTATAAATTTGATAATGAGAGGCTTATGAAAGCCAAGGAGCAACAATATGGCATCAATCTCAAGTTGATGCAAAACTTTGACATAATAGAAAAGAAAATGGATAAGGAGATAGAGTCATGAAATTCAATGAATCATAGGTCTCATGGTAAAATAAGAGAAACAAGAAGTGTTGATAGGAATCATCACCACTCACCAAAGAATTCACTTAGGAAAGCGCACAGTAACTCAATCCCATCTCATGTCAGAAAGCATAAGAGAAGGACTGGGGTGGACGAGCTACAAGGAGAAATGAATAAGATCAAGCTTCCTACCTTTGATGGTGAGGACAATAAGGATGAAGATGAAGAGACATGGTTGTTGGGCATGAGGAAGTACCCCAAGCTGCATAATTACTCTACATAGGGAGAAGGGATAATTGCCATTTATCAGCTAAAGGGAAAAGCATCAATGTGGTGGGATCAGTTCTTGCAAGTGTAACACATTGATGAGAAGAAGGTTACTTGGAGGGAGTTTAAAAGGTATTTTCAAAAGAAATACTTAACCAAGTGATACTATGACGAGAAAATGAAGGAGTTCTTTGAATTCAAGCTTGGGAGTATGACAATAGATGAGTATGAAAGAAGATTCTTAGAGTTTTTGAAATATGTTTCATACATCAAGGATGAACAAGTTAAAATTCAGAGGTACCTGAGTGGGCTGCCATCATTTATCAGTGACAAGATACAATATGATGACCCCAAGACATTAGAGGAAACCATAAGGCGATGTAAATGTCTCTATGATCAACAAGGGGAAGGCCGACTTTCCAAAAGTCTTGGGAAGACAAGAAGAAAAGCAAGATGGAACAGAGGAAGAATGGGACTAAGCTACCATTTTTCAGAGATAATTCTCAAGGAAAACCAACTCCCAAGGAACCCAGAATGACTGAGACAATGGGGCAAATACCAAGGCATACACCTACAATGTTGGGGTTGTGGGGGAGATCACATGTACAAACATTTCCCTCACAGAAGTGAAAAAGTGAGGATTGTTCATAATGTACACCAGGTTGCGAAAATTGAAGACACGGGAAGAAATGTATCAAGGACCTACATATCCTTGGATAACAAGCAAGTTGAGTTTCAATAACACATAATTGAAGTGGATGGTAAGATTAATGGCTAACCCATTCCTATTTTAATTGATTCAGGAGCTAGTCATAGTTATCTAGATACTAATATGGTGGAAAGATTCTAATTGCCAAGAAGCAAACTTGGAAAACCTTGGTTGGTGCAGTTAGTTACATGGGACAAAAGGAAAATTAATGAGATGGTTAAGGCATGTCCAATGGATATGAATGGGATGAGCAAAAAATTTGATTTGAATATCATACCTTTGGGCTCTTATGATTGCCTCATTGGTATGGATTGGTTGGACCAACGTCATGTTGTTTTAGACTGTTACAATAAGACATTTACTTGCTTGGATGAAAAAGGAAACTTAAGAGTAGTTCAAGGAATTCCAAGAGATGTAACTATCAGATAAGTTCCATGCTTGCAATTGAAGAAAATCTACAGGAAAGGATGTCAAGTATTTGCAGTGCACATGGAGGAGGCACAAAAGGATGAAGTGCCAAATGTTGAAGAATACATAGTACTACAAGAATTTGAAGATGTCTTTAAAGAAATATCGTGGTTGCCACCAAAAAGAGATATTGATTTCTCTATAAATTTGATGCCCGGAGAAGCTCCCGTATCCAATACTCCTTATATGATGAGTACACCAGAGCTAAAGGAATTGCAGATGCAACTTGAAGAGCTTCTGAAGAAGGGGTATATATACCCAAGTGTGTCACCTTGGGGTTCCCCAGTATTGTTTGTGAAGAAGAAACATGGTACGTTGAGGATTTGTATTGACTTCATGAAGTTGAACAATGTAATAGTAAAGAACAATTATCCTTTGCCAAGGATAGATGACCTCTTTGACCAGTTGAGGGACGCACAAATATTTTCAAAGATTGATATCAGATCTGGATATCACCAAGTAATAATTAAAGAAGAATACATCATCAAGACTGCCTTCAGAATAAGGTATGCACATTATGATTTCATCATGGTGCCATTTGGATTGTCAAATGCACCAATTGTGTTTATGTGTTTAATGAATGGAATTTTCCAAAATTACTTAGATAAGTTTGTCATTGTATTTTTGGATGACATCCTTATTTAATCAAAGTCTGAAGAAGAACATGAGAAACACTTGAGGATGGTACTGCAAGTATTGAGAGAACATCAGTTGTATGAAAAGTTGAGCAAGTGCTCATTTTACCAGAGCCAGATTCATTACTTGGGTCATATCATTTCAAAGGAAGGGATAGTAGTAGACCCGGAGAAAATAAAATCCATTGAAGGATGGACAACACCGAGGAATTTCGTAGAGGAGATATCTTTCATGGGACTTGCAAGGTAACACAGAAGGTTTATATAAGGTTTCTCAAATATTGTGCGCCCGATCACATCCTTCCAGAAGAAAGCAATGTGATTTGAGTGGATTTCTGATTGTGTAAGGATTTTTCATCACTTGAAGAATTTATTGACTGGTGCGCCAATACTAAGGATTTCTGATCTAGATGAAGACTTCATTGTATGTATGGATGTTTGCAAAGAAGGGCTTGGGGGAGTCCTTAGTCAGAATGGGCATGTGATATATTACAAATCAAGAAAGCTAAAAGAACATTAAATTCACTATGCTACTCATGACTTAGAATTGGCGGAAATAGTACATGCCTTGAAGATGTGGAGACACTATCTCATGGATAAAATATTTGAACTAAGAATAGACCATAGTGGTCTGAAATATTTGTTTGGAAAACCAAGTTTAAATTCCAGACAAAGCAGAGGGTTGGAATTCCTCAGTGAATATGACTTTGATATCAAGCATATCAAAGGAAAATAGAACAAGGTGGTTGGTACACTCAGCAGGAGGGTGCATGAGATGCATGCTACAAACATTAGCATGTACAAATCAGATTTGAGTGACAAAATTTTAGAGGTTTCCCAATCATATCAACGTTATGTGGACATAAAGGAAAATTTACATCAAGGTAGACTATAGCCAAAATTCGAAGGTTATGAGATAAATGAGGATGGAATCCTCATGTATAGGTGCAAAGTTTGCGTGCCAAATGTTTAGGAGTTTAAAAATATGTTATTGTCAAAGATGCATAAAGCTCCTTATGTTGGGCACCCAGGCTACCAGAAGACAATTATATCGGTCAAAAAACAATACTATTGGTCAGGCATGAAAAAGGAAGTCGTTGATTTTATTGTTAGATGTCGTGGATGTCAAAAGGTCAAGGTTGAGCATAGACACCCAGCTGGTTTGATACAACCTTTGTCTATTCCTAAGTGGAAATGGGAAGTTGTAACCATGGATTTCATTACTAAGCTGCTTAGCACTACTAATGAACATGATTATATTATGGTAGTAGTGGAAAAGCTTACTAAAACTACCCATTTTATTCCAGTGAAGTCAACTCACAAGGCAACCAACATTGTTGATATATATATGAGAGAAATTGTTAGGTTGCATGGCGTACAATTGTGTCTAACAGAGATCCCAAGTTCACATCGAATTTTTGGAAAGGGCTATTCAAAGGATTTGGGACAAATCTGAACTTTAGCACAACATATCACCCTGAATCAGATGGACAAATAGAGAGGGTAAATTAGGTGATTGAATATATGCTCAGGATGTATGTGATGGATAAACCAACAAAATGGGAAGACTACCTGCACTTCGTAGAGTTTGCTTACAACAATGAATATCAAGCATCTTTAAAAATGAGCCCATTTGAGGCACTCTATGGTAGAAAGTGAAACACACCAGTGAGTTGGTATAACCTAGTAGACAAAGTAGTATTTGGGCCAAATATGCTCCGGGAAATGGAAGAGCAGATGGTGAAGATAAGATAGAATTTAAAGGCTGCCCAAGACGGGAAGAAAACATACCCAAATAAAGGCATAACCCACAGAGAGTTTAAAGTGGGCAACCATGTGTTCTTGAAAGTAAAATCAAGACACGGTTCCCTTAAGTTGGAAAAATGTTCCAAGCTAGCAGTGCAATATTATGGACTGTTTGAAATCTTAGAGAGGATTGGTCCTGTCACATATATGCTTTCATTGCATGCATCCTTGTGTATTCATAATGTTTTCCATGTATCATTGCCTTAAAAGTATGTACATGATGCTAATCATGTCATTGATTGGAATGTGATTCAGGTGGACCCATAAGGCAATTTTCGAGTGTGATCAGTTTGTATATTGGACCGGAAAATCAAACAGCTCTGGAATCAAGCCATGGAGCTAGTATGGTTATGAGGATGCAACTTGGGAGTGTGAGGATGTTATGTGGGTAGAGTACCTGCATTTTTTTGAAGATTTTTGAAGTTTTATATGTACATGTGTATACAATGCATCGAGGACAGTGCATAAAGGAGAGGGAGGGTAATATAATACCCCTAATCCGAACCCCAATTGTAAATGAAAATGTAAATGCACATATAGATTGGTGAGTCATAGGCACCAAGTTTTGGTTTTGTTTTGCGCACACCTGAATAGTGCGTGAGAATTGTTTACTAAAGGAAGAGCACACACTTTCCACAGTCTTGTGTGCACTTGAGTAGGTGGGCATAGATTGCGCATCAAGGGAAGGGTGTGCCCATTCCATAGTGTTGTGTGCACCTAGTTAAGTGCACTATGATTACGTTGAAGTGTGCATCAAATTGATTTATGTGTGTGTGTGTGTGTGCATTTGAGGCTAGAGAGCCTATGCGGTTATTGGACTTATGAGCTAGGATGCAAAAAGGTTAGTGCGCTTATCCTTGTATAATGTAATCACACTCAAATTATTTATAAAATCACATCGTTGCACGTAGACTAATTAGACGAAAAGAGACAGGGGTAAAAACTCCATCGAAAAGGGAAAATGATCCGGATTTTATGAGCAGAACGAAATGACTACAGATTATTAATAGGTGCTTAACAAAAAATAACAGGGATACGATAAAACTAGTTTTCTATGCAATAAGGAAATAAGTTGAAACTATAAAATGTAGCGGAAACAAGCTTGCTGGAATGGTGGCGACTTATCTCTGAGAAGAGATGTGACGACTACGCTCATTCGCAAGAATATGATTACAATGAGGCTCTGAAGGAATTTTTACAATAACCAGGAATGCAAAAAACCCTAGACATACAAAAACCTAACCCTAGGAGATGAAGCGCCAAAAGTCATGTGGGCCTCGTTTGGGTAAGTTAGTACATCAACTTCCCGGGGTCGTAACTTTTGCATACGATCTCCGTTTTAGGCGTATGATAGCCCGTTCTAAAGGTATTGTCGAGGAGATTCATTTTAGGGGAAACATCGAGGAAAATTTCATATTTCTCCCCGTTTTCCTAAAAAAACATCGTTTAGGGCCTCAAAACGGCTCCAGAAGTGAAAAATTGCTAAAAATAGTAAATTACCAAAATTGCCAGAAAGTTGTTTTGATCCAGTTGGAAAAGGTGGTTGGCCACCGATATCCACCTGGATCAATCATCCCTCCTTAGGAAGCAATAGTTTTCATTGCATTGATTCCTCCCATTAGATGAGGAAATTTCTGTTGAATTTAGCCTCGGGTGAGCCACTTGCCTTGGTGCAGGAGTTACCCTGCTTTGACGACTCGATAAAGTTGGATCCTTTGTTGTCGACTGCCCTTGGTCTGTGTGTCCACAATATGATCACTGGATGCCTTTTGTATACAATATGGGTTGAGATCTATTGGTGTCAGTTGTTCTGCTACTTCTGAGGTGTCCAATAATGGTGGGAAATAAGGGCGAAGGAGCTCCACGTTGAACACTGGGTGCAGGCCATGGAAAGGAGGAATGTTGAGCTCAAAAGCATTATCCCCCACGACCTTGGTGATGGTGTACAACCCATAACAGAGTGGTTGAAGCTTCTGATGGGGTCCTGTAAGGCGTTCTTTCTGCAAGTGCAACCAAACTTTGTCGCCCACCTGAAACTTATGTGGCACCTGATGTTGATCATGGCACTGCTTGTACTTGTCATTGGACTTCTGTAGGATATCTTGAACCCGTTGGCAGATGTGCTGGATCCACTCAATGAACTAGGTGGATTTTTCAGCTTCATTTGGAGTAGGAGATGAGTCGGTCGAGGTGACTGCAACATCTATGGGACCCAATGGTTGGAATCCCAACCCCACCTAAAAGGGGTTGTGGCCATTTGAGCTATGCAGGGCTCAGTTGTAGCTATGCTGGACATAGGGAAGGCTCTCATCCCATGTGCGAGGGTGCTTTGAATTATACATGCGGAGGATATGCAAAATAATTCGATTTACGACCTCGGTTTGGCCATCTGTCTGGGGGTGGAAGGCCATGGATTTGGTGAGCTTGGTGTCCAGTAGTGACCAGAGGATCGACCGGAATGTTCTGAGAAATCGACTATATCGATTTGAGACAATGGTTTGTGGGATTCCAAAATGTACCCAGACTCGTTCAAAGAAGAGCTTGGTAGTGGCCTCTGCTGTGATGTTCTTTTTGCAGGCAACCAGAATCACCATCTTAGAAAAGCGATCAACAACCACAAAAACACAGTCATTTCCCCGCTTGGTGGATGGGAGGCCTAACATGTAGTCCATTGATATGGATTCCCATGGCTTGTAAGGAGTAGGAAGAGGGTTGTACAGGCCCTGTTTCTTAGTGGTCGGTTTTGCATTAGCACAGGTAGTGCATGACCTGATATACTTGCTGACCTCCTGTCGAAGTTTCGGCCAGTAGAAATGTTTCTGTAGCATCACCACTATCTTTTCGACACCGAAGTGTCCTGCCACCTGATTGTAGTGGGATTCCTAGATAATATTCGCTCACTCACTTGATGGAAATAGATATGGCCCAAATGACACAACAACCCATCCTGAAGATGGAAATTATCGACAACTACGTTTGCAGGACATGACTCTTTCCCTAAGTTTTGACCATTGAATTAGCTAGTAGGAAGGAACAAGTAACATACCTTTGAATCGCTTCCTAGGGTCTCTGTTGCTCCCGCTTCACTCCGGTTCTCTTGTGAGGTCAAGACCAAGACAACACAAACCAACCAAAGTGAAGATAGCAAAATATATTCAACTGTCAATTTATGTGTATGATCAAGGAATTACACAATAAAGTGAAAATATCTTTATGGGAAAGGGACATGTCGCTGTATCATTTTAATTGAAAGTAAAATATTACAACCTGATCGCCTTGATGTCGCAAGCTCCCTTTCGGTGGCTCTTGGCTCTGACACACACACTTTCTCAATCCTTGTATGAAGAAGATCAAATCCTCTTGATAGAATTGCTAGAGTCTCCAAGCTCCTGTTCAAGCTAAGTCCTTCACA
>CBVK0100976901.1:0-11616 GCA_900067695.1 Picea abies
TTTATTTATTATGGGTAGGGATTAGTTATTTCATTATTTTATTTTCTATTTTTTACGAGTTGTGTGGAAGTTTAAATATTTTATGAATTGGATTTTTTTCTTAAAATAGTAGGAACTTGTTATTTTTAAAGTTAAAATAAATTCTTAAAATAGTGAGAACAAAGTTTTAATAATTTTAATACATGTGTAAAAAGTCAATTAAGCAAAGAAAATTAGTAATTTTCATTTAGAATTTGGTAAGAATAATTTTTAATTAATGAAATTGTAAATATTAAAAATTAATATTGCACAAACTTGTTCTAGCAAGGCTAGTAAGATTGAGCCTTTGGTCATATCTATTGTAAATATTATGACCAATATCTAGCCATATAATATTATAACTCCAATAGTGACGTAATTTTTTCATTTTAATCAAGGGTGCTCAATCCATTTTTACATTAAAAATGAGAGTATCATCAATTTAAAATTGCAATTTGCTTAAAGATTTTCAAGCTAGATTTTAGGTAAACTAGAAAAGGTCAAAAGTATAAAATGTATAGCCTTCTTAAGTTGTTATAGTTTAAATGTTTTAAGAATTGCCTCTTTTCTAGCCACTCAAAATAATGAAAAAGGAAATTTGCATTTTGTCTGCAAATATGGAAAGAACAATTTTGGATTCATGGAATTACATATATTAGAAGTTGACATCGTACAAGGTGCATTTGAAGTTGTTGAATCTATTTTACATTAAATATGACAATTCCATCAGTCTAAAATTGTAATTTCAATAATGTCTGGATCGATGATGAGAAACACAAAAAGGGCATAATCGTGAAACAATTAGCCTTCTTCTTAAGTTATATCACAACCTAAGCATTTTACAAATTGACTCTTTTTCATCCACTCAAAATAATGGAAAGGGAAAGTGACATTTCTAGAATTTTACAAATTGACACTTTTTCATCCACTCAAAATAATGGAAAGAGGAAGTGGCATTTTTGGCCCAACTATAATCATTCTAAATTCATGGAATTGCATATCTTAGATATTAACTTTTCATAACCTAGTTGCACGGAGGATCTTCGAGGGAAAATTCAACTGATTTTTTCAATAAAAATAACAATTTCATCCATCGAAAATTGTAAATTTGGTAAAGATTACCTTATTGGATGTTGAGGATGTTAAATAAGAAAATGTTTAATCATATATAATTTAACGTTCTTATTGAGTTATGTCATATTCTAAGCATTCTACTAATTGGTTCTTCTCTAGCCACTCAAAACAATGTCAAGGGAATTTGTTGTTTTTGACTTGAAATTTGAGAAGAATAATTTTTTATTGATGTAATTGCAAATATATAAAATGATAACATTGTGTAATATTATTGCACTGGGGGTTCTCATGCGTGTTGAATCTATTTTTACATTAAAAATAACAATTTCAACCATCCAGAATTGTAATTTCAATAAAAATTGTTTAGTTGGATTACAATGATTGTTTGGTTGGATTGGCATATTTTCCTTGAAATCAGACAAGAATATTTTTGGATTGATAGAATTATGAGTATCAGATGTTAACATTGCATAATCTAGTTCCAATAGGGGAATTCATGGGTGTTGAATCTATTTCTAGATAGAAAATAACAATTTCATCAATCTAAAATTGTAATTTCAGTAAAGATTGCCTAGACACAATCCACTTATGCTAAACTAGAAAAGGTTAAAATAATAGAGCATGTAGCCTTCTTCTTGAATTATTTAATTGTCTAAATGTTGTATCAAGTGGTCCTCTCCCAAAGACTGAAAATAATTGTTAGAGTACGTGCACAACATTCCACTTTTCAAGGGACATGCATTTCCTTTATTATTAATGGAGTCAAATTTATCATTTACCACTTAGCGAATTGTGGTATTGACCCATGGTGTTGAATAATTAAGAATTGATTAAATCTAACTAGTGCATGCACAAAGAACCCCAACCTTATGTGCATTTACTTTTCTCCCTAGAGAGTCTCTATATTGTACTCGTGCCAAGCATTAATATAAAAATGAAATTCAAATTGGTTCTTCAACAATATTCTATTTTTGGGTGTTATTTCATTCTCTCTTCTCTCTTTTCCTTGCAATTTTTCTAGTATAGTTTTTTCTCACAACTAGATCTTGGTTTGTGCTTAAAATCCTACAATAGAAAAAAGGGAAACTAGCATTTTTGGTGTAATATTCAACAAGAATAAGTTTGGATAAATAGAATTGCAAACATCAAATGTTAACATTACATAATTTGGTTTCGCTAGGGGCATTGAAAGGTGTTGAATCCATTTTTACATCAAAATTAACAATGTGATCAATTTAAAATTTCAATTTTGGTAGATATTGCCTAATCAAATTCCGAGAGATAGAAATAGTTAAAGGTTTATCCCTACCTAAGTTTGGCTAATCAACACTACATCATCATCGTCATGAACACAATAATCAATCAATTAAATATATTAAAATTACGAATATAAAACTCTCCTCGTGCTCAATAATATTTAATCTCTCCCAACTATGACCCTAAAGTATCTGAATGAATTTAACCTAGATATTGCTCACAAGCATGATATTTATAAAACTTTCTCCTCTCTCTGGTCCTAGAGAATATGGATGGGTTGAGGCTAGATTACATGTATAATTTATTAGTTTAATTATTTGTTCAAAGATCGTAAGGATTGGATTTTCTCCAAATAAAAATATTTTTTTGGGGGGGGCACAGAACATGGATTTAATTATATTTTCTGTATTTGAGCCCTAAGTTATGGAATTGGGGTGTAATCATGTTCTTCAAATTTATAGATTGATTTTGAGGTGTTCTATGAGGTTCAAGCATAATAAGAATTAACATTGTAAGTGAGGTCGGGTTGTATTTCTAGTGGGATGGTGTGTTTCAAACCACAATGGAGGAGGGAAATGTAGGTGGGAAAGAGTTAATTTTTCACTCTCATATCACTTGGATTTCACTCTGTATTTTTCTCCACAATATGAAATTTTGGTCACCTTAAGAGATTCTCTTTCACTCATTTCTTGTTGTGTGTTAGAGTGCACTTAATATCTCGAACCAAACCATCAATCCCACTAGTGAATCTTGAATATAGGGTTTAACCTTATACAATAAATTACTACAAATAGATTCTTAATAAAAATAGAAAAGATAGAATGGAACATACACATTACACACAGATTTTTACCCTAGAAATCCAAACTAGAAAAACCAACAACATGTTTATAGCCGCACCTATAATATTTTATTCATTATTTCTTCATTTTTTACAATCCAATATATATAAGATTCCACCAGATCAAAAAAACCTAATACATTGACCCAGATTAGTCAACAACCCTAATTCCTTTATGAGAATTAGAAAACCATGTGCCAAAAAATTGCTATAAATAGATACAAAGAATGCCATTTTTTTTATGGGGGTGCTACCACAAAATTTCCCAGACAAGGGGGATCTACCCCCTTGTGACCCCCCCTATGGACCCCTCATGTTCCCAACACAACACACACACTAGGTCTAGTCATGCGAATATAACACATACCCAATAGTTTATCCATTGGTGATCTAGGTCGATATCAGTGGCCACCCACCTCTTCCAACTAGCTCAAAACAATTTTCTGGCAATTTTAGTAATTTACTATTTTTAGTAGTTTTTAACTTCTGGGGCCATTTTGAGGGCCTAAACGAAGTTTTCTCGGAATCGATTTTCTCAATAAGATCCAAAGGGTTTGATTGAGCCCCCAAAATGAATCTCCTTGATGATACATTTCCAACGAGATATCGTGCGCCCCAAACAGAGATCGTATGCCAAAGTTACGCCCCCGAGAAGTGGATACACCAAACTACCCTAAACGGGGTCCACAAGACTATTGGATTTTCATCTTCCGAAGGCCTTTGGAGCCTCATTGTAAAATCATCTTGTGAATTCAAGTAGTGGACACATCTCTTCTCAGAGATAAGCTGCCACCATTCTAGCGATTCTTTTGCTCATTAATAGAAAATTGTGTATTATTGTATCTCTGTGTTTATGGTTGCATCTTTGATACATTTATGTTATATTATTGGATATATGAGATATCTCTATAGATTTCTTTATTATATCTCCACTCTCATTTCGTGACGAAAATAATCCATATCAGTGGTATCATAGTAGTCTACTCTTGATCGTTTTTCAGTGCATGTCCCCAAGGAGGTCCGAGTATAGCAAGTTGGGTCTTGAGATTGTCTCTCTTGAAGACAATTGCTCTTGCATTTCGAAGAAACCACCCATGGTGGAAGAAAAGAAAAACAACAAAGTAGACGATTCTATTAATATGTTGCTTGAGCAATCTCTCACACGACAAAGGGACGAAATGATGGAGAATTTTTCCCACATCCTTCAACATCTCTCTATAACAACATGCACGCCTTCATAAAGCATACACTTTGGAAGTACCTCGCCTTTCAAGGTACAAGTTCATTTTTACACTCCCATATTTGAAGGATAGATAGATGCAGATGCCTTAGAAAAATGGTTAAATCTGCTAGAAGGTTATTTCTTTGTTCATAATTTCTCTGATAGGGAAAATATCACCTTTGCACTCCTTAAGTCTCTCCCCCATGTCAAACATCAGTGGGAAACTTGTTGGGAGAAAAGTTCCACAAAGGAGTCTAGATTATATGGGGTCGAGCCCACTTGGTATTTTTTTGTGGATGTGGTAAAGGAACAATATTATCCTGTTGGAAACTATGAGTACCGATACATGAGATGGACCACACTGTCGGAAGAAAGGGGCCAAGAAGTCTTGGAGTTTGCCAATACCTTCCATACCTTGCACACCAATCTAGGTATCAAAGACTCTGAATGACATTTGGTTCTAAAATACCGTGGGGCTCTACATAGATACATCCAAACTAAAATAGATTTTCTTGACATCTCGTCACTTGGTTTTTCTTATCGATATGTTGTTAAAATCAAGAAGAAGTTTAACCACCAAAAAAAGTGGGAGTTTATGTATGAAAATCTACAACAACCAAAGTATGATAAATACGACCCTAACAAACATTATCCTGAAAACCAGTCTAAGCCTCTGGAAAAGAAGGGTCATAGAAGGACGAATGAGGACATTGGAAAATGGTGTGATTTCCATAAAATCCCCTAGAACAACATCGATGAATGTCTCTCAAAACAATCATTGGTGGCCGAGATAAAAGGCAAGGAGTCGAACCCTGATTCAAAATTTGATTCTAAAAATACTAAAAGAAGATAGATCATTGACATAGACCCCACTGTTATTGTCACGACCACAACAATTCAACCAAAAGAACCAACATATTTTGAAGAGGGGGACGAAATTTTTCATTCATATATGTGGGTGAAGGGTACCCCTCTGTATTTAATTGTTGATAGTGGAAGCCAGAAGAATCTCATCTTAGTAGAGGTCGTCAAACAATTGGGATTGTCGACAACACCACACCCGCAAGCATACAACATCAGGTGGCTTCGCCAAGGATAAGATCTTTGTGTCATCCAACATTTTCGATTTCTATACGACATCCATCCCTCAACGATGAGGTATTATGTGATGTTTCCCCCTTGGATGTTTGTGATGTTCTCTTGGGCCAACCATATATGTGGAAGCGTCATGCTATTTATGAGTCTCAACCTCGTAGTGTCATTGTTACTCTATGGGGTCATCTCTATAGGATACCAGAGGTAATTCTGACTATTACCCCATCTAAACAGTGTCGCGAGGGAGTATCTCATACTACAAAATTCAGTTTCTTCACAGTCATTTCAAAGCATGAATAGAAGAACACCACTACAACCTTAGTCCAAGCACCTTCTATCCAACAAATGCAGGTCGACAAGATTGCAATAAAGTGTAAAGATTCTTTTTTCACAGAGACATATCATGTAGCCAGACTGGTTAAAAAGGTCCAACCCTTCCAGCCACAAGTTTGTGACAACCTTGAACAAGCTAAGCAACACAACTTCTCCAACAAGGCAAGTAGCTCATCAAGATGCAGATTCAACAAATGATTTTCCCTCCCCCCCGGGCACTCAACACAATGGATACCATTTCTTCCTAAGGATTGAGGATTGACTTAGGTGGATATCGGTCACTACTCACCTTTTCCAATTGGCTCGAAACTATTTTTTTGCAATTTTGGTAATTTACTATTTTTAGCAGTTTTTAACTTCTGGTGCAATTTTGAGGGCCTAAATGAAGGATTTTTGGGATCAATCTTATCAATAATATTTGAAGGCTCTGATTGAGCACAAAAAATCAGTTTCATCAATGATAGCTTTCCAATAAGCTATAGTGCGCCCCAAACGAAGATAGTATGACAAAGTTATGCCCTCAGGAAGTTGATACACCAAACTACCCAAAATGGGTCCACAAAATTGTTGGCTTTTCATCTTCCAGGGTTAGGGTTTTGGATTTTATTTATGGTTAAAAGGCCTTTGGACCCTCATTGTAAAATGAAATTTCTTTCGAATGCGGGTAGCGAACACATATCTTTTTAGAGATAAGATGCCACCATTCTAGTGAGTCTTTCACTCTGTATTTTTACAGTCTTTGTACATTTTCTCTCATTAATAGAAATTTGTGTATTACCGTATCTTTGTGTTTATGGTTGCATCTCTGATACATTTCTATAATATTATTGGATATCCAAGATATCTCTGTAAAAAATTTATTATATCTCCACTCTCATTTCATGCCGAAAATAATCCGAATCAATCGGTGGTTGGGAATGACTCCTTAAGGTATGGCATGATATTTAGAGTTGACATTGTCATACATGTAGGTGGTCAAAAAAAGATAAGGAAGAAACACTTGTCAATCATTAATATCACGTGGATCAAGACAAGTCTATGTGATTTGTTGGCTCAGGATAGCATTAGGATTTGATTAAAGAAGAGGGTATTGAATCATGACTCGTTGGTCATGGTTTGTGAGTCAAGACTTTGGGAAATGTTACATTATATACCAAATATTGAGAGAGATCCAAGTAAAGGGGCCATATAGAACTAGGATATAGAGAGAAGAGTTGGGACTAACATTGAGGTAGAAGCATTTGTAGCGAAATTCCATCTATTGTAAAACACAAATCCTTAGTGAGTTGGATAGTTGATAAAGAGACACCCTCACATAGAGAAAAAAGACACGTAGAATAGGCTCAGGTTAATTGGACCAAAAGTCTTGCTTTTAGAGTACCATAATAGAGGAAGCTATGAAAATAGGTATGGATATGACACCACATGAATTCCATGAGACTCTATTTGATGTTGTGAACATGACTCTAGTTGATGTTAAACATGAAATGGGATGTATATCATTGTTATTTATTTTAAAATTCCTAACAACGATGTTGTCTAAACGTTCCACTTTTTGAAAAATTTCACTTGAATTTGGCTATATAAGTTTGGGTGAAATCACGATTTTTTGTTGTTTAAATTGCATTTTTAATACATAAGTGGATTCGTCATCTTAAAATACCCTTGAAACACTTGTATTATAGGGACTCAACCACTCAAATATGTAGTTTCAACAATTTTTCATTAGATTTTGGGAAAAAATAATTGAAAAATATGCACAGAAAAGGGATAAAAAGTAAATTGTTTAGACCATGTCCTTAATCATGCTATTTCCTTTAAATGTTTTAACAATTTAGTCTTACCCCTCATTCCTAGGGGTAGGTAAAAGAGATCATTTCGCATGGCCTACAATGAAGACAATGATCCTGACAACCATGGTGATCAACATGTCCACACATGGAAGCCCAATATCCCCTCTTAGATGCCTCTCTCATTTTTTCTCAACAATACTTATCACATTCAATCGACACAGTATTTGGAAGATGGTGGTATAGCATCATCACGAGGGAAATTAGTCTTTTTTTCATATCAAGTGTTGTACTTAATATACTATGCATGTGGGTGAGGATCATTGGTTGAAGTTGGATAATGAATCATAAGCTCAAGAAGTTGTGTTTTTTTCCTTTAATTTTCACCTTGGTGGCCATCATTTGCACTCTAGTCTCGTGTTTTCCACCACAAGGGGTATTACTCAGGTCTCCTCACAAACATAACATTTTGTTTCCCAATCATAATTAACAGTTACCATCCTGGACCCTGTCACAACATATCATACTTCGGTAATGGGTCATGGTTCATTCTCTCATGAGAAGAGGAGATAAAGGCACATTGGTTGATTTTAAGTGCTCGTAAAAATGATAAAGATTTTTTTTTATGAAAGATAGAAAGAAATGGGATAGCGAGGACTTTTAAAAGTTGGACCATACTTGAGCTCTTCCCTTTCAGCATTCTCCTTAGTCCCAAATCAATGGGTGATAATGCTTGGAACATTACAAAGGGGACTTGGAAATTAATAAAAGGACAATATAACAATCATATTAATGGGTTGGAAAAGATAGAACCTAGAAAGATGTAACTGAAGAGAAGGCACACCCTTTACAAATACGCTCTTAGAAATGGACCAAATGATAACATAAGACAAAAAGTAAGCCTAGCACGTATCACTATCACACTTACTCTTGAAGGGTTCTTTTCTTTCATAATTCCTTGGGGATATATCCCTATGTTTGGATGTTTTCTTTTCTTCTTTGGTTGGCACATCTAATAGGTTCTGATGATGGTCCTCCCATACTTAAACTTGATAACTTACATAAAGTCATGAGCTAATGTGAAGTTTGAAGGGAATACTTGATGTGAATTTTTCTATGTCACTTCTATGTTAAGTAACAACTTAATTTATATGATTTAAGGAGTCTTATACCTTGTGAACATTGGTATTACTTTATTCCATACTTTTATTTGATTTGGATGCAGTTAACATGGTTCTTTGAAGGATGTCCCCTACTTTCACCTACGATATTGTGCATCTTTTACATGATACAACATCATGTGGTGTATACTGTTGAGTCATTTGATGGCTTAGCATACTAATATACAATCTCTCACATCTTTTGGGCCTTGAATGATGGACAGATGGGCTTTCATTTGCTAGATATGGCCTTGATGGAACACATATGGGAAGAAAGCCCAAAATTTGGAAAGTACACTCACACCATACTCATCCACTTGATAGAGGATGTCTCACATGGTTTGGGTTGGAAACCCTGTAGAGATGAGATAAAACCTCTCTCCACCTTGAATTCTAGGATTTAGGTGATGGCGTCGTGTGGCAGGGTTTGATGGAGATGATGGGGTTTGATTACCACATGGATACCACATGATGATTTGATGTGACATGAAATTCTTCCACCTTTCTTTCACCTTAGATGATGACACATGGCCTTAGGATTCCATCCTTAATCCATTGTAGGCTTGACGTCACCATACGTGTGGCTTTATCATGGCTATTTTGCATGATTTATTATTGTAGAGGCTATTTTGAGGGGACAACCCCACTTTTGGCATGGATTATCATTTTTTTACTCAATTATGTGGAAAAATATTGATTGGTTACCTCATATAAATAGAGGGAGCATTAAAATCATTTAATCATCATCACACTCCTCATACTTGTGAGAGAGAACTCTAGAAAAAAAATTCTCTACTCTTCTTGGTCTCTTGGAATGTAGTGCACACTTTTAGAGAAGGGATTTTTATGGATGTTTTTTTCAATTTGGATGGATAGATGTTTACAACTAGGGTTTCTATTACCATATCTATTTGTATAGTTAAGTGATCATCTTCAAGTTAATTTGTTTGTTAATGGAATAATGTGATAATTGTTTTTTTGGTGCATGTTACCTTGTTCTAGTGAAACCCTAGGAAGGAGACATAAGGGTTTTTCACCTTCCATACCTTTATTTTTCCAAGTTTGTGAAATCATTTACAGACCTAATATTTAGCTAAAATCAAATACCTGAGGTAAAATATGGTTTGTTCCTTTTTTTTTTTTTTTAGTCCATTTGTTCCTTTTTGTTCCTTGAACTAGACACTCTAGAAGAAAGACAATGACATGTAGGAGCCAAGAGGCATTGCATCCTAAGATTTGTTTTCCTATAGGGTTTGATCATACGATCCAAGAGGGGCTGCACCTTAGGGTTCAAATATTCATTCTTATTGAATATCTAATACATCTTTCAAAGTGTTACTTGAATCAATTTCCCAAGGAAGCAGATGAAACTAGTCTCATGTTTGTGATGTTTACATTGTCAGCAACTCTCAAACATTTCTCTTAAATTAGCTTTATGACACCATTGGATTGTTAATTGTACCTCAATGCTTTCCTAAATAATTAGATAACTTGTTATTTTCATAAAATGAATGCTACAACCATTAGGGATGTAATTTATTCTTGATAATTACTCAATATTGTGGCTAAATCTACTCAGAATTGTTCTCTAGAAATTGGATATTGGATATTGTTCCCGTTGTTTCCAACTAAATTTTAAGAGTCAATTGCAAATTTTCTAGGTTATTTTTCCTATTTCTATTGTAAAACACTATATGTTTATATAAACTAGTTTATTGCTGCAATTTTATAATAGAAATTGGTTTTATGTGATATCTAGTGTCTCAAGGTGATTGATATGATATACAACTTGGTAATTGATGATTTTATGTATTGAAGAGTTTACTTTATCGTACAGGTTTCCCAATTACCTCGTTTAATTTATTTTTCCCTTCATCTTCCAGACACCTAGGCTATCACATCTAAGTGACCAAGATAGGGTTTGTAGGCTTGGATAATATAGTTACTTGACTCCTAGAGGTCCACAGGAAGTCTCTCTTATGTTGGACCTCATTCCTTCACCAAAATGAGGGAAATGTTTGCTAAGGTGAGAATGGTATATACATTCAATGTTTTCATAAGATTGAGGTCTTCTAGAGGACTTCACAGAAGTACAAATCCTATGATAACATTTTGGTGTTGTTATTGGGGATAATTGGGACATTATTTCCATGACACTGTTTAGGTAAGATTATCTCAAATCCTTACTCTACAATCTTACCTTGCGACTCCACTAAGGGAAGAATACCTTTATTTATATTTGACAATGATTGTCTAAAGAGGTCATATGGACACTCCATTAACATATTTTGAAGTGTCGTCATATTCTCAACTTTGTGGTATTACATATTCTCAAGTAATGGAGATATGGAACATTGCAACTTCATGAAATTTTTTCTTCCGTTGATATTAAGAATGTTCTAGGAAATCCAAATCACTTTTCTCTGGACTGGGGGGACAATTGCCCGAAATTTGATGGTGATCCCTCTTTGTTTGTTACTCATGTTGTGAAATTCTTGAAATATGCTTTAGATATAAATGTAAGACATGCATACACATTAATAAGGTTGTTCTTGGTATATTTGGAAGAAATACAAAATAAATGGTTCAATAATTGTTGAATTCCAAGGAGTATATCCTCTTTTATAGTTTTCATTGATGAACTTATCAAGTGGTGGGCCCCGAGAACTCAAATATATGAAGATATTCTTCATAACCTTATGGTCCGCCTCCCCAAAAGGGGAATTTTATCTAACCCCATTGAATACAATGAAGATTTGATTAAATAAAAAGATCATTAATAGGTGACTCATGAGGAAAGTCACCGAGTACATAAAGTAGAACATG
>CBVK0100976904.1:0-21933 GCA_900067695.1 Picea abies
TACTCTGTAAAAGTTTTGTCTATCTAATATAGCAGGTTCCACTTTTTATTAAAAAAAAGAGAGGATAAGATAGATATTTATTATGAAAGCAATAAAGTAAATATTAACTGCAAATAATAAAGTAAATTTTAATTGCAAATAATTAATTCAAGAAAAATGTTATATAATGTCATTTTTAATTTATTTTTTCAAGGAAAATGTTATGATTAATTTATTTTAAAAAGAAAAAATGGCATCACATCTAGCACATGTATAAAGACACTAAATTAAAAAGAGAGTTGCAAAGCATCTCAATCAAAACAATAAAGCAACGAAGTGAAAATAGTGAAGTTATAACCTGAAAATACAAATTGGTCGATCAAAAACTTAAGCACCACAAAGAATCTTGCAACCTCAAGTGCCATCAAGAAAATTGCAGAGGTTTGAGCATACATATTTATGCCTACACTAATACCAAACAAAACACTCAAACAAACAAAATCAATAGCTTGAGCACCCCTATCCACACAAGTGATAGTAACTCGGTCCATAAACTAGCCAATCCAACAAATTCAAATGCCATCACAAGACAATTGAAAAGGAGAAAACAATCTAAAGTCGGAGGTTTCTATACATTAATCTCAACCCAAAACCCTCTAGTGGACTAGGAACATAGATTTCACAACGGGTGACCCTACGGAATGTTGTACAAAGAGTCAAGATCAAATCAAAAGACAATGATGCCCTCATCTTCCAACCAAAAAGAACTCATGTAGACCTGTGAGCCAAGTGAGTCCACTACAGAGAAGAAGAACCAACTAAAAACATGAGTTGCAACCCACCAGGTCATCGACTACCACAGAGCCAAAACCATCATATATTGTTGAAGGAACAAGATGCCAACTTTAATAAATCCACAAACCTAAAGAGGAAAAAGAGGAGACCCCATTACCACTATAAATCCCAAGGGGAAAAAAAGGGAAAAACCCCCATTGTCGATGCTATTCGAAAAAAGTGCCCACCACCAACACCCAAAATGCAACAACCAAATAAAATATGAAAAGAAATTGCCACCATTGATAAACCATGGAGCTCCATACAAAAAGCATCCTTGGGAAACCTAGAATATGTGCATTTTGGTCGATCTAAACCCTCCATAAACACCAACATTATAGAGAATTAAGGTGAAAATAGTGATCATTACTTAGAAAAATACCATAAGGAAAGTTAGAAGGTAGAAAAATGAAGCAACCAAGTTTTTAGCCCTAACTACCATCCTCACAACTCTATGTTTGAGTCCAACCTTCCTCTTAAAAGAGTGCCCCCATCTATAAATGATGAAGTTATACACCATCCTTCATCTACTTTGATATATTTCCATTTTTTTATATATTCTTTTTAAAAATTCCATTTAAATATTAAAATATAATAATATTATCTTTAGTTATATTACATTTATTTTAACATTTTCATTCACTACATATAAATTTAACATTTTAATCTATTTGAAAAAATAATAATTAAATTGTATTTTCATACTATATAATTTTAACAATTTTTTTATTTTATTTAATTTTAACAAGGTAAAAAAATTTAAGTATATAGTCCCCGTGGTGTAGAGCAGTTGGTGAGAGAGTCTGTTGTTAAGACACTCTATAAGTGAAGTTATCGATTCGAAACCTCAGAGACACCTCAAATCCATCTATGTTAAAGGCTAATGCGGTCCAGGCCGAGTAAACAACACCAAAAAATCTTAAGTATATAAAATATTGCTAAAATAGCTTATAACAAATTTATAAAATCCATTATAGTAAAAATTTAAAAACTTGGTTTTTTAATACTAATTTTGAATTTTTAAAAACATCTACAACTTCAAAAAATCATCATATGTATATATACAATCATTAATAAATCAATTAATAAAAACACCAATATCAATAATATACAAACAAAATGATCACTTAGAAGGAAGATGTTAACTCATGGCTAAATATCATCCTTTTTGCTCATTTTAGAAGGAAAATTTAGGGAATTTAAAATAACAACTTCACACTCTTGTCATTTTTGCAACAATATTTTAAGTCTAACTTAATTTTAAGATAATGCCTCGTTGTTGATGAACTATGACCAAGTGAAAGGAGCCGCAATGAAGAGTTGTTTTCAAAGTTGTCAAAAAGCATCATTGGTTAACTCTAACTAAATCAACAAATTCTAAGTGTTTCTAAGTGTTGGATAATGAATTACTAAGGATTTTAAGAACTTTGTGAGCAAAGTTGTGCCTTCCACCCCTCCTCCTTTTTTATGTAGAACATACTTATGAATTTAAGTTGGAATTAGATATTACTTATGAATTTGTTTGTGTTTATATTTCATTTGGATTATTATCTATTACTTGATAGTTTGAGGTGATCAAGGGAAAAAATTGTGATTCTTTTTTATGCACCTTGTTGTCTTTTGTAAATGAATTAGTCAAAAATATGTTTTTAATACTGTTGTATTTATGAAGTTTTGATTAATAATGTTATTTGGTCTTTTACTTGTTGGTTTCATTGATGATACATTGTTGTACATGAATATTCATTCCTAGAAATAAAGTGTTTTCATTAAGCATGAATATGCAATTGGTTGATTTACTTAACATGACTTAATCACTAATTCAATACGTCATGTTAAGCTTCTCCATCATTCATTTGCAACACCCTATATGAACTAAAGACTCTATAACCCAAAAGGATAGGCTCTAGTTATGTGAAATCCAACAAACTATTTAATGGTTATATCTTAAACCTTTTGTTGTTGTTGTCCTCCATTATGTTATATTGTATATGAACTTTATGAGATTGGAGATAATAAAGAGGGATACCCACTGAGCTAGAAATGCATTAGCATTGAAGAGAGATAACTTGTGTTGGTCATAAGAGCTTTTCTTCTAAGATACAAGAAATTTGCCTCATTTACTCATATTTGGACTTGACATATTAAAAGGTAAATTTGAGCAATAAAAAGTGACCTGTCGTTGTAAGGGAAAAGTCCAATTCCCTAAAATCAATAAATTGGTGTGATTGTAAGGGATAAGTTCAATTCCCTGGAATCAATATGTTATGCTACAACAGTGTGAGCATGAACCTGTCGAAGACCTTATGGCTCATATAGTGACTTCATGAAGGGACAAAACCCTATTCCTCAAAAAAAGATGTTGTACTAATATTTATGGTGAGACCATGCAACATATTTCAAGGCAACAAGATATTGGTTGGTGACTCCACACATAAGGATCTAACTTTTTAAACATGCATACAATGTCTAGTGTGGTTGATAATATGGTAGTTGGTTTTGACAAGATGTTGGATCAATTTTTCTTCCTAGTGAGAGATTTGAATGTCTTTTGGTATTAACGAAAAAGGGATTTTGATGATGAATAGACCCTTGAAATGGAGCAGCAACAACAATCCTCCTCATTTAAATTTTTGATGTTGTTACGTCAAAGTACTCATCATGGTGCAGGGCATGTGAGGTTCCTCATATAGAGGAGGGATTCTATACTTTTTTAGTAGCTAAAAATCACTTTCATAGAGCATTTCCTCAAAGGTGTTAAGTGTGATGAAGATCTTCCATGTTCTAAAGAGAATTTAATTGTTATTGGAAATCATGTATGCAATGTTGATTGTGACTTAGACAGATTCTATATTTTTTTTAGCAACTAACACTCACTTTCAAGGAGCATTGCCTTGAAGGTGATAAGTGTGATGAAGATATTCCATGTTCTACTTTCAAGGAGCATTCCCTTGAAGGTGATAAGTGTGATGAATATATTTCATGTTCTACATAGAATTTAAATGTTATTGAAAATCATGTATGCAATATTGAATATGACTTAGAGAACAGTAGTAATGATATAAAACTATATAAATATTTAGAAAGATTGTATCTTTGGCAAAGAAAATAGATGTGATGAGATTCACATGCTCATAAAGGATGATATCTTAGTGGTGTTATCTCATGTTCACCATTCCAATGAATATGTGTATGAACCATGTTGAGACATGGAGGAAAGGATCTTAATGAGGACTTTTCTCTTGATAAGAATCAAACATGCTTTTTTAAATTTATTATATGATAAAGAGTAGGAAGAATGTGTAGAATCTCATAGTTTCATTCCCTATGCATATGATATTGGTTGTGATACATAAACAAAAATGTATGAGAAGAAACTAAGTCATATTCCCAACTAACAAGTAGTAATGTTATCACTAATGTTGCTTGCTCATGAAGAACCAATAGAGAATGGTTATCATGAAATCTTTGAAAATGGATCATGAAGAGCCAATAGAGAATGGTTATCATAAAATCTTTGAAAATGGATATGGAGAGGATCAATGTTTTCGTTATTATATTGAGCTTAACTCAATTGTAGGTTTGGGTCATTAGTTGGTCAGTAACAAATTTAATTCTTAACTTTGTGGCTAGACATTTCCCATAACCCTAATCTACAATCTGGTTAAAGGTTAAGGATAACCATTTTGCAATATCAGAAAATTATGAATATGAAAACAAGAAATTTTTCAAATCAAAAGGCATTTGATACCTTCGCTTATTTTCCAAATCTATGTTCAACAATAAAAATTTAATTTCACTAAAAATTTGCGAGACGTGTGACAACATGTTCAATGAATCAGCTAAAAATTACCTTCTTGGTAGGAAAAGATGATGGGGTTAATGCTTTTTTATATTATTACAGTGACCCCATTTACAACTCAGAAATGAAAACATTGGACCTTGAACCATCAAATGTTTCGGGCTACTATCACAAGTGCATGTCTAGGGAAATGAGTTATGTAAGTTTCTTCCTTATTCTGCAAGTCGATTTTTCTATAAGTCACAAGTTTTGAGTTAAAATTTGGTTGGTTAGAACAACAATCATGAATAGGTTTGTTATTAAGTAGATGGGGTGGAACCTACTTTATTCATGTATTCCTAGATAAGTGTCTTTGGGAATGGAAATGCAAAGAGTATCCGACCATTTTCACAGTCATGTCAATGGGATTTAGGCTCTTAGATGACAAATTTCTAAGGTTGTCCCATTTTTTCCATTGATCCACTTTGTTTGCATGTATACACTTGATAAAGACTACGAATTTTCAAATGCAGATAGATTGGGCTAATGAAAGAAAGTAATGTTTGGAAGAAAAAACAACAATGAGTGCACTAGAAAAAGCTTAACCAAGGGTTATAGTACTTCATTACAGATCTCATTATTGGACCTCTTATGAAAGATGGTGTTCAATCTACTTATTTGGAAATTCTGGTGTTCTCAATGCCCCACTAGGGGATACTCTCCCCATATGGAGCTTCTATTAGATTCAAAATTGAAATTTTAATTTCAGACTCCAGCCAACATTGACAATCCATCCTAATCAATTCCAAAAAGAAAAAAAAAAATATGAATCTTAGTTGAAGGGGTTGGTATTCATGTGAAATTAAGTATGGTGACATGCTTGAATCCATGTCCATGTATAGACATAATGAAGGTTGCAAACAAAAAGAAATTGCATGTCTTAATGCATGATAGGATTGACTTGTACTTCCTAAATGGAAAACATGGACATTATTAAGTGACCAAATAAATGATGACAAAAAGTGTTGGAAAATTGTCTAATTACCCATTATAGTCATATAAGAAAATAAATTTGTACTTGAGACTCTTGCTCGATGGTAAGACAAAGGCATGCATCAAACAATGAGCAAAGAGATGTTAAATATAGGTGAGTGAAGGGAAAATAGAAAGTCAACTAACTGTGAATCCAACTAGGAAAGGATCTTGTTGACCCCTCATTAGTCCTAAGTCAAAAGACACGGGGGCCCTTTATTTTTCTAAGGTTTTACCTCTAGACGTACCTATTAAATCCTCTTCGCTCCAATGCAGCCTTATAGTTTTAGGATATGTGTGAAGTTAGGATTTGGACGATGGTTGCTTTCTACTATAGAATTCTTTGCGACGAATGCTTAAAGTAACGCACTCACCATAATCGGTTTATGCGTGCAAAATCATCCCTCGTCATAAGTTGTTTGCTTTAGAGATGTTGGCGTCATGAGTTTTGTGGTGTGTCATTTTATGTCAATTGTGAAGCAAATGACAACTTGTGTTTTACACACAGTTTTCTTCGACATATTGTTTGCAAATTTGATGGGCTCACTAACTGTCTACGTCATCGAACGCATCTGGTTTGCAAGGAAAAGGAATTAAAACATTTTATTTTTTGAACTTTTTCGGGTCAGTTTTGTCCAAAAGCTTGTCAGAAATTTAAAAGAATTGTTGGAGTTGTATATATCAATGGTTGAGATTGCACAATCTCGATGGACTAGGGATTTTTCAGGGCGTTGAATCCATTTATGCATTTTCAAAGATGCAATTTGAGAAATGAAAAATTGCAATTTCACCAACAATTGCATAGTCATATTTTAGTGATAGTTGCCTTGGAAAATCCCAAAAAGCCGAATTTTTAGACTTGTCTAATTAAAAGGTTTGATGTTAAGGCATGTTAATTGATTTAATTTAATATTATCAATCAATTGGGTTGCATAGAACCATTCAATGAGATTCTTCATGTCTAATTAGCCTTTAGTGATTTTAATAACTTGGTTGTCTCAAATGATTTCGTTATTTGAGATGCAAAGGTTGTCAATTGCTTGTCAAGTTTATTGTAGTGATTCTTAATCCTTAGACTTGAATCACAAATCAAGGATACAAAAAATATAATTGCAAAAAAATACATACAAGAGACAAATAAAATGAAATATGCAAAATATACCCTTGTATTAATGATTATTAGAAAAATGAAAACAATGTTAGCTTGTCTCTTAAGGTGGGTAACTTTCATTCATCAGAGCTCCATTTACAACATAATCAACAAAAACATTTCATAGTCTCTTAGCTCTTTAAATAGATTCTCAATAGAAAAATCCTAACTACGCATGGTCCCATCATTGATGAGTACCAACTACCTAGTGGGTCTTATTAAATAAAGTGGACTCGTTTACATTAAATAACTATCCACTACTATCTAATAGGCCTTATTCAAAGAAGATGGATGCATACATTAATTGACTAACTCCTAAGTAACCTAAAGTCAAGAGATTAGGGTAGGACCCTAACATTCCCTCCCCCTTCAAAAGTAGTGGTGTCCTCAAGACTAGATGTGGGGAAATTATTGTAGAATCTTTGTTGGTTCCCATGTGGCAACTTCTATTTGTATATCTTTCCCACGGGGGCTTCACCATGTTGACCAATATCTTATCATGTTCATTCATAAAGGGGGTTTTTTAATTGTGAAAAATAAAAAGGATGTTGGGAGATATTTACCAATATCTAGTGAAATTATGGGTATTATTTAATATCCCACGAATGAAGGTGCTATGTCACAGATTCACTGAGTGAATACCCTGTGATATTTCCATTGGTTCAGTACTTCTCATACTGTGCTCTTCAATAGCTAATACTATTTCTGAACGGAGCCAAATGGACCCTTCTTCACCAAGCTTAGGCAAGTTGATTTGCACCTTCAAATTCGATTCCACTACCTTCCTCATGCAAGATACATGAAAGACTAGATAAATCTTAGAGTGGGATGGAAGAGATAGCTTGTAGACCACCTATCCAATGTGTCAGATGATCTTATAGGGTCCATAGAACTTTGTTGCTAATTTCTAGTGGATTTTATCTTTGAGGGATTTTGTTTATAGGGTTGAACGTGAAGAAACACCTGATCCCCTTCTACAAAAGAACACTCTGAGTGATGATGGTTAGCTTGTTGATTCATTTGATTTTGAGCCAAAACCAAATTGTTCTTAAGTGTGTGGAGAATGACTTATCTGGTGTGAAGTGTGTTATCCATTGCATGAACCTTGGGGGTCCTTAGTAAATAGGAAGCCACTGACAAGGGATTTTGGCCATAAATTGCTTCATATGGTGTCATTTTAGTAGCTCCATGATAAGTGGTACTATACCACCATTATACAAGGGGAAGCCATTATGCCCACTAGTGCAACATTTTGGAAGTGAAGGATCATAGATAACTTTTTATGCACTTGTTGACCACTTCAATTTGACCATATGTTTAGGGATGACACACACTGCTCATTTTCCACTGTGTACCTTGAAGTTTAAACAAGTCCTCCAAAAATTTACTAGTGAATGTGGGATCCCAATTCGAGACAATTGAAGTGGGCATGTCACTTAAAAATATGATCCATGAAGACTTGGGAAACTAAGGAAGGTGTAAATGGGTGTGATTAAGGCACCAAAAGGGGAATATTTGGAAAGGTGATCAACTACCACCATGATGACTAATTTGTTACCATATCTTGGAAGACCCACTATAAAATCCATAGAGATGCCAATCCATATATTTGTTGGGATTGGTAGTGGTTGAAATTCCCCTAGTGTCTTCATTGTCTTGCCCTTGTTTCTTTGTCAAGTGTCTTAGGCCACTACAAAATCTCAAATGTCTATTTTTACGCCTTCCCAAAATAAGGAGTGCTTAGCTTGTTTATAGGTTCTATGAAAGCTAGAGTGACCCACGGTAGGTGATGAATGAAATTCCTCTAAGACCCTTTGTTTTATGAGATGATTTTTTACCAGAACATTGTGCCCTTTATACCTCAATGTATATTTCTACCATGTATAACCTTTAGGAGGGTTGGTATCTTCCAGCACCCTTTGGATGAGGTTAACCACAATGTCATTTTCCAACCATTCTTAATAGGATTCTTTGAGCCAAACTAGAACTTGCAAGGATAAGGCAAAGAGGTATCCTTCCTCCTCATATTGCCTTGATAAAGCATCAACCACCACATGTTCTTTACCTTTCTTATATATGATCTCATAATCATACCCAACATCTTAGTGATCCACTTATACTGCTCTGGTGATGATAATCTTTTCTTAAGAAAATACTTCAAACTATGATCGTCGATATTTATCTAGAAATGCATCCCAATGAGATATGGGCCCCAGGTATTGACTTCATGAAGGATGGCCATCATCTCTCTCTCATAGGTGGATTTTCCCAAATTTTTGTCACACGATTACTTATTGGTGATTTCCAAATGACACCCTTCCTGTAGTAATACCATGCCAAGACCTCTTCTTGAGGCATCACATTCAAAGAAAATATTCTTAGTAAAATCAAGCATTACTAATATTGGAGTAGTGCACATGGTGTCCTTTAAATTTGAGAAGGCTTGCTTAGCTACCTCACTCCATACAAAGGCATTCTTTTTTAGTAGGGTGGTTAAGGGAGCATCAATTTTTCCATAATTTTTCACAAATTTCATGTAGTATCTGATAAGTCCTAAGAACCCACAAAGACTCTTTAAGGTCTTGGGTTAAGTCCAATATTTCGTAGCCGCAATTATTTTGGGATCTACTCGCACTCCATCCTGAATGGAAATGAAATCCAAGTATTCAACCTCTAAGGCCCCAAAACCACATTTATAACATTTAAGTAACAACTAGTGGTCATGTGAGAGTTGCAAAGCTATATCAACATGCTCTATATGGGATTCCCAAGTTTCATTGTACATCAAGATATCATCAAAGAATACTAGCACAAAATTGCATAGGAAGGGTCAAAAAATGTTGTTCATGAGGCTCTAAAATGTGGATGGAGCATTGCAAAATATAAAGGGCATCATTAAAAACTCATAATGACCTTTATGTGTGTGGAAATTTGTCTTGGGGATGTTCTCCTCATTCATCCTAATTTGGTGATATTTTTAATTAAGGTCTAGTTTAGTGAAAATTATGGTTCCTTGAAGCTCATCCAAGATATCATCAATAAATAGGATGGGAAATTCTTTCTCAATATTCAACTTATAGAGACCCCAAAAATCAAGACAGATGTGTCAATTTCCTTCTTCTTTTAGTACCATGATCAAAGGTGATGAGTAAGGGTTGGTACTAGGATGTATGAGCCCGACCTCCAAAAATTCTTGAAATATATTTTCTATTTCATTCTTCAATGCAAAATGATGCCTATAAGAATGTAAATTGGGTGGTTGACTACTTGGAACCAAGGGGATACCATGGTCATGCTCGCCACATTAAGACGATAAACCACATGGTGTTTCAAATACCTAATGATGTTTAGATGTGACCAATTGAAAATCAAAAAAATCACCTTGCAGTTCTTGATGTAATCAATCAATTTCAGAGTTTGGGGTGTAGAAAAACCAGATAAAGCATAGAGAGAAATTTGGGGTTCCTTTCAAGGAGTGTGTAACGTTGTTTTCTCTTGAGTAGGATGGGTTGTGTCTTCAAAGTCTAGTCTAGTAGTGTCTTCAAATAGGATGTCATTCAAGAGGGCTTGGTGACATACATCTATTTGAAATAATTTGTGTTATTTACATTTGTGCCTTTTAAAATACTGCTCATCACAATTATAGAAAATATTGAGTCATTGGTATTCGATCATCTCTTCTGAGGATAAATTTTGAATTCTCAAGGGTTAAGAGGTGGAAGAGTTGGTGGTAGTTTCCGAAGGAGGGAAGGTACAAGAGTTGAATGAGGGTCTCTTGGTTTGGGAATTGATCAGTATCTCTACTTCTTTATCTCTCTCACAAGCTTCCAACCAACTAGTTTGGCATTGCATCATGAATTACTATTTAATTTCCTCCTTGATACCACTAATGAAACATTCTCTAAAACATGAATAACATAGGCCCTTTTTGTGGATTACCTACTACTCAAAGGATGCAATAAAGTTTATAATTGTATCTATTTGGCATAAATGTGTCAGTTTCCCCAAATAGTGAATGTCTCTTTCAAAATGAGCATATATGACCTTCACAAAATGGCTCTAGGAAATGTAGTCGCCATAATATTTTTAATACAATTGAAATCATTGCCAACATTTTGGATCCAAATATAAAACCCCCACTCTAAGTTGCATTAAATCATCAATAATTCCATGGAGAGAGAACTATTGTTCCATTTGAGTAACCCAACCAACGGGATTATAACCATCAAACTTGTTCATGCCTACTTTTTTATAGTGGTACCATGAATTTTTTTATTGAAAGGGTGTGCAATGGGTATAAGGAAAGAATATGTGAGTGTGCTACTCTTTGTTTGTTGAATATTTCCCCTTGGTTGTGGATATGGCACCTTAAGGATGAAGGAGTTACGTAGCCATCCAAATATATCTTTGAGCTCAAACCCTTGTTGGTCAATCTTGGATGAGAGGTGAGTAACCTAGTTTTTTACTGAATAATCAAGATTAAAAATCATGGAATCAAGTTATTGGTACTTATTGTGTTGTTCCTATTTCTTTTCCTTTGCCAATTCCATGTTGGGAGTATAGGCCATGGGACCACTAAAGATACCATAAAAGTGGTATCCCCTACTTATATGAATACAACCAGTGGCTTGAGATGAGTATTTTGAGATATATCATGAACAATGTATTGTCAAGTCCACAAAAAAATGGTTACTTAAGAAGTATACCCAAGTGATCAACATGAAACAAGAAGTCTTTTAATATAGGTTTCCCACAATAGTGTTGGAAAGAACCAAAAAACAATTTACATTGTAGGGAGTATTACTCCTTATTGAGTATTAATGTGCTGACAAAATTCACAAATTCATTCTATACTCAAAGATGTGGGAATTTTTCTAGTGGACTACAAAGGCTAGGACTTTTAGGGTCTTAAGGACAATGGAATGTCAAGTGTTAGAGCTCTATGATATACTGAAGGGTTTCCAATAACAATACTTTATTGAATCTTCCATGGAACCAACTAAGGATGATAGATCACACCCTTAACCATACTACTTGATTCCCTAGTATGCGAGAGTGATATTTGATCTCCCCAAGTGATATTCTCAGTGTATTATAGAAATAAGACAGTTACAATTTTATGTAAGCTTGGTTTCAGGTGAATTTAGAGGGCTTTCGATATACTCTAGCGTACATGGAAGACAATTATGTATATAACAGTGTTATCAAAATGGACCAGTCAGATAGGTTTTGGACCAAAAATGGTCCAAACCATTGACTTGGACCATTTTTATCTGGTTTGGTACAGAATCGGTGGGTTTCGTACAACATTGTACAATGTGACTAGGGACTACCAAAATCCAAGTAGAAAAAAAAACAACAACAAATTAAAATATGGGTTTCTTAATAACGAACCATGGGGCCCTACTAACACTATTTAAAGAGTTCCCCTCCCCCTCCATTTCACCTACCCTAGTAATTAATGGTAATATTGAATTCTGAAAGTAAAAGTGACATTCTCCTTTATCTTTCATTTTTTTACTTTTACTTAAATTTTTAACATTGCCATTAATTATTTTAGGATGTTTGAGAGTGGTTCCAACCTCATTGGACTTCATATGGAGAAAGTAGAATCTTAGGTCCCATTCAAGATTAAACAGAATTAACAGTTTTCAATATTTCAAGATTGGTAGGATTGCAATGTTTCCAATAGATTCTACCACGCATGAGGGTATGGAACTAACATTTAATCAAGAGAACCAAATCCTCTATGTAACTCAATGTTGGTGGCATTGATTATTGAACTCTTTTGTCATGACCCTAGTCAAAGTGTACCCTTCACTCAAGTAAAATCATTGATTAGGCATGTTAAGCTTTTCATATATTATTTTAAGGCTTAGAGGGTGATATAGATTAGGAGGATCCCAATAGAGGAAATGATTTTGATGATATGTAGCCATTTGTTGTAGCATGATTTTTTTGGACTCTAAAGGCCATTTAGAACCTCTTTGTTGATGTATTTTGGTTTAGAGATGGGTTGCACTTGGTGCAATTTTGGTTATATGAACCCTTACTTGCTATTACATGAGAAACTTTGCATATTTGTGTATAATGGTTTGGATTTAGATGGATGCACATGAATATATATGTTTTTTTTCAAAATTTGAATATTTTATGTATTTCTTGGTCCAAGTTTTTCCAATTCTTGTCTAGTTCACATTTTTGGGGTCGACCATATCAATGATCGGTTTGGTTTTAATACGCACTGGTATATAGGTGTTGTCTAATATAGTACTACATGAAGGGGTATCAATATAGGTTGAAAGGGTGTCCAACTAGGTGACACAACTTGTATTTTCTGTATATACTCTTCCCCAATCACATATTTACCCATTGAATGAAAAATATATGTATTATTTAAATATTTTGAAACATGTCTCTAGCTTATAAAAAAAATGCTAAAATCTAGTTGTGTGTTGGCTTTGGAAAGAGATACGATACCACTTGTAGTGATCCTTAACCATTAGACTTGCATAAGAAACAAGGAATACAAAGAATATAAATGAAAAATGGTAGATATAAGAGACAAATAAGATGAAATATTTGAAATATACCTTGTATTAATGATTATCAGAAGAATGAAAGTAATGTTCACTTGCCTCTTAAGGTGTGGTGACCTTTTGTTGAGAAGAACTCCAATGAAAACAATACTCAACAAAAGCATTTCATAGCCTCTTATCTCTTTAAATAGATTCTTAATAGAAAAACCCTAACTACGTGTGGTCCCATCATTGATGAGTAACAACTAACTAGTGGGCCTTACTTAATAAAGTGGATCCTTTTACATTAAATAACTATCCACTAATACTTAATGGGATTTATTCAAATAAGATGGATGCATACATTAATTGACTAAATACTAAGTAACCTAAAATAGGGAGGTTGGGTAGGACCATAACATTTACAAAATTACTTGCAATTGATGAGGATTTAAGTCCATGGTTATGAAGGAGATTTCTTTGGTCTCTACACCCCTTGTTATAATAAGTTTGATACGATCCTAGAGTCATGGAGACTTTTATTTATTTTTCCACACATTTAATCGATTAAACCAACTTTCAATCAATGGGTTAATTTGGAAAGGCTTTATTACATCGAAAGGCCTAAATAATTTGCAGATATTTAGGGTGGATTCTAAATTCATGGAGAGACACACCAAGTGTACACATGAGAATCATTTAATAGTGGTCAAATATAGAGAATTAAAAAATATCATGAAATATAATAATAAGAACATATTAAATCATAAATTTCACATAACAAAATAGAAATCATGGAGTTATTTAAATAGACAGAAGTTATGATAATGTAAGTTACAATTACATGGATAGATGGATAGTAGACTCAAAAGGAGGTAGCTAGAAGTTACAATTTAGTTGAGGAATGGATAACATATAATCTCAAAAGAAAAAGTGTAGGTTTAAAAGGAAGAAGTTACATGACAACTATCATTCTATCCATGCATGCATATAGTTATTTGTGTCAATTATCATATTGCAACACATATACCAAATTTAAAACTGATCCATTAACCTAACAAAACAAGATTTAGAGAAGAAAGTCCATGCCATTAGGGTAATCAGTGCAATACTGCGACCATGACCATACAATCAAGTAATTTTAAGAGTTTTAATAATTGAATCAAGTTAAGGTCTGAAAGTGTATCAAGTGGTTTTCAGAATTGAACATGCCACTCATGAAAGAGTTTTAATCGAGTACATATAAGCGTTGTTCGTTCTAATTGTCAGTTTTGTGAGTTTAATTTATTTTTAAACAGGTGGTATGGTAAAAAGACAAATATGAACACAACGTTCTATATTCAATAGCCAACATGATAATAACTTCGTAACCCAACCCGTGAGTGTGATAATAACTCCCTTACTTCATAACCCAACATAATTATTTTGAAAGTATAAATTATTAGGGTTGTGAAATTTTAACGCACTTCTTATAAGTTGGCTACCACCAAAAGAGAAAAATAAACTTGGAGAATTTACAAGCATGTGAAATGCCAATTAGAATTGTTTGTTTTTGTTTCCGCCTAACAAGTGTAATATGTTTCAGCCCAACATGTGTCAGGTGGGATTGGAATTTCTAACAGCAACCAATCAAAGGGATACAAGTTGGGAGTGGTAGCTTGACATAGATTTTATGGAAAAACACAAGTGTTATTTGCAGGTGGACATGTTTTCTCCATGGCTGCGGGCATGGACGAGTTGATGTTGTTGGGTTTGAATCTTTGAATGGTTGATGTTGCGAAGGAGTCTATCTTCTAAATCAATGATATATTTGAGGTAATTTGTTTGGAAATTTGGCCTATTCACAGTTGCGTTCAACAGATTTTGCTTGGAAGTAGTAGTATCGTTAGCATGCAAGCCAGACATTTTTTCGTCCTCCTGCAATTTATTTTCAAAATGGAATTTGCAGTCACACTCAACTGTTAGATATGTGTATCTTCTTGTTCAGGAATCAAAGATTCGTTCATAGGTCATAGGACAAAGGCAAATTGAAAGTATGTTTCCCCAATCCCTGTAGTTTCCAAGGAGGCGTACCCAGTCAGTATGGATGAGTTTAAGGTCCAACCAAGGATGAGGGAAAAGGCTTAGTTTCAAGATTTTTTCCCAACCTTTTTGTCACAATCCCTAGGACCAGAACTACTTTGGTGTCCATCCAGACTCATGGAATGATGCCACCGCTTCTCAGTACCTAATATTTGGCCTTATATAGTTTTACAATGTTTATATGTGCAAGAAGAAGCATATTGTGGGTGATGATATAGGACTTTGTTGCATAATTTCCTACAGCACTCAATATGGTTTCTGGCTGAATGCACGAAAAGATCCTATGGTGAACTGAAAGCGTAAGGTGAAGGTAAGATTTGTTCATAGGTCATAGGGCAGAGGCATACTGAAAGTATGTTTCCCAAGTACCTGTAGTTTCCAAGGAGGCATACCAAGTCAGTATGAATGAGTTTAACGTCCAACCAAGGATGAGAGAAAAGGATTAGTTTCAGGATGTTTTTCCAGCCTTTATGTCACGGTCCCCAGAACTGGAATCGCATTGGTGTCCATTCAAACTCCTGGAGCAACACCACCACTTCTGAGAATGTCCACAGGCTTCCATTTAGGGATCGCAGGGTGAGTGTCTCTTCGTGGAGAATGAAAGCACTCAGATACTTATGATCTCCTTCAGTTGTGACTGTATCACTTCAAAAAATAATATAAGTACCAATGAAGGGACCAACATGGGAAGCCATTTGTAGTGTCCTTCAAGCATTGTGGATCTCGAAAGTGAAGGTAAGATTCCTCGTTTCTATGCATTCTATATTTAAATGCTCCTTTCAAGATTCATCTCAAAATAGGAGGAGAAATCGACTGGCTTCTATATATATTGTATTCCAAACATACAGTTCATACAAGCTAGTATATATAATATATACCTTTGTATTTGCATCTGCAAGCTTTTGTATTTGCATCTGCGGGCTTCCATCAAATCTCTAGTCACAGTTCCATTCTAGCTTCAAACTTCCATCACAACTACAGTCACACAACTCAAGCAAGGAACATGACATAGTTTCTTGGGGATTCAACTCTAGAGCAAGAACGTGAAATGAAGTTTCCAGCAATAGGTAAAGTAAAGAAGGGGTAAGAGAATGAGCAGGTAAAGAAGAACCAACACATTTGTAGGGTTGTGTACATTTGCATGGCTGCATAGGTGGCAGGAGCATATCAGATCACTATGGACGATGTAGTGCAACAAACATTCAATCTTAACATTTAATGTTAATAAGTAATGCTAGAGTCATTTCTAGCATTACTTCATTGGTAAAAAATAACTATGCAAATGCATGCTTTAAAGCAAGATAAACTAAGTTATCTTCTCCCTCAGCCTCGAGAAGAGGCAAAATAAGAGGTCCAATTCGAAACTTAGGTTAAACTGCTTGAATTTCAACTCGAGTTGTATGAATTTCCATAGACTTTGGTTAAAACATTGAAAAATTATTTGTATTTGTGTTAAGTTAATAGAAAAATAAAAAATCGATTACTAATAGTCCCTACCATCCATAAGGGAAGGGACTAACAATGCATGACACGATAATGAGTGGGTAGTCATGGGGAGATTTACAACCACAAATAACCATTTTATGTTTTGCAAAGCCTTTAGGAGGGTATCTATGTTTCTTTTATCCAATAGAATGTCCATCCATTAACGAGTTTTAAAGTAGAAAGTACAATGACAACACCTTGCCATAATGAGGAAGAATGACATTTTTTATCAAGTGAGAGCAATGGAAATTTTGGGAGACAGTGGATTGTTTCAATTGGATTGAGGTGATATGAAACACAAGGGTGAACCTACCAAGAACAATGCCTTACCAAAAATGAACCTCCCTTGAGGGTGCATTCATATATTTCCAATTGCATTCATGGATAGCTTGTTGCATGCTTTCATCCTTTGAGTTATATGCATTAGCATTGTTTAGCATTTCTTTTAACCTTTAAGCTACATGCATTATTTTAGTGTTTATTTCGGTTGGAATATGTGCAATTAGTTAAGCAATTATCTTATGGACCCATTGTAAAACTATAAAAATGGTCTTTGGCCCAATGTTAAAGTGAACAATATGTTCCAAGATATTGTTTTCTTCTTATTTCTATGTTGTCTATGGGTTTTTAGTGCTAGATCAAATATGTTCCATATCACTTGGTATCATAACAATGAGTCTAGTCCTACTCCATTAATATTAGTGTTGTATTTCTTAGAGGTCAACTTCCCACTTCACATGTCATCTTCAACATTTCTAGTTCTCTTGGCTCCATACCCACCCATAAATTTTTAGGATTTGGGTTCCTTGAGGTTTGTCCTCCACCCCCATAGCTCTTTCATTTAGTTGGTTCTCTTGGTCATTGGCTCCAGCCAACAAACATATCTTCAACACACAACTCAATAAATCATGTTCACTAGGCTCATCATCCACCCATATCTACCATGTGTTGGGTCTTTTGGAGGTTTCCCTCCCACCCTAAACACCTCATTAGTGTTGTGACTCCTTCCTTCTCTCCTCTACACTGCATCCTCCTTTTCCAACAACCATGGGGTTTACTTTTTCAATCTCCACAACAATAGATTGGTGTCCTAGATTTTATCTTTCATTATGCCTCTCGGTAGAGATAACTCTTCATATGAGGAATACTCTAGTCTCTCTACTATATTTTAGGAATTGACTACTCCCCTTACCAAATCTCAGTGTTGGGAACCTAGCATTTTCACTCCTACCTTCCAACTGAGATACTAGAATCTCCTTGCCCAAACATGGTGGACAAATGCACAAAGTTGTTTTGGATTCTTTGATCCACAACCTAACAATTTTTTTTCAAAACTTCCTAGATATGAATAATGATCAACACTTACTACTTGTAGGAAATCACTTAGAAGGACTTTCCCAAGCCTAGTGAAAATCCCACACTAATTTAGAGATCTACATCTAACTCAATGAGGAACAATCAACCATTGACACACGAAGACACATCACCATATGGGACACATTGTGTAAGTCCTTGAGAAGACATTTTTATCCTTTAGGTTATTTGTCAAACTTAATGTGCAAGTGGTTGTAGTTGTGACAAGATTAGGGTCAAAGTGCACAACAGTATATAGATGTGTTCACCAAGATCCAACTCCAACTCCAAATCAAGGATTCCAAAGAGGTACTTGTGCTTAAATTTAATTATTATTTTCTTAGTATTTTTTGTAATGAAGTAGCACTATTTGAGAGAACCACCTCGAACCATATTTTCTCTGTGTCCTCGTTGTAGAAAAAAAATTAGACAAGTTCCCTCATTCCATTCCCTTTTGTAACCCTAACCCTAGTTCTCACACCCTACCTCCCACAACTCTTTGTCCCCCTTACATACCCCCTATAGAACATCCTTCTAATATTCGTGATAGTAACGATACCTCTTCTTTTCCTCCATGATGGTGCCACTATCATAAAACTTAGAACCATGATGTTGCAAATTATAGATTCTTACAACATCAAGCCACATCCAAAAAAATATACATTGAGCAACAAGCCCTTGAGTATTATGAGTCACCTCCATCCCATAATCCTTCACCTCACCTAATATCATACCCCTTCCTACTCTTGATGAACAAAGGACATTGTGCACCATCTTCAAACCTCGTTTTTAATAACAATTGTTGAATGAAAGATAAAATCACCACCATAATCCTCAACAAAGATAGCCAAAATAACAATGTTTCCCATAATTTTTTCAAGTATCTTCAGCTTCCTTCTACCCCACACCCCTCTCCTTATCAGCTAGGATGGGTACAAGAAAACAACCCTATTCTATTCATTAATAAACTATGTGCAAACTCCTTTTCCATAGGACCTTTCCATGACATAGTTGAATGTGATTTCTCTCCTTTTGATTGTTCTAATTTACTCATGAGCATCCCATATAAACAACACATAAGTTCCTTATACAATTCCCACCATAATACCTATCAATTCTTTAAATATGGAAAAACCTATGAACTCACCTTTTCTTCCATACATATACCCCATCCTACCACAACTCATTAAGTCAACTTACACAAATTCCTTTTTCTCTCACTTTGCCCCTCCATCCCCACATTACATTCAATTTCTATATCCCTATTCCAAACCTCCCAACCAACACCATATCATCCTCATCCTTCAACCCCAACTCATTTTCATGACTCTTAGATTATCCACACACCCATGATCTCCTCTTACTCTCTCCATCACTCTACCTCACACCCTCCTTCCCCTAGTTCTCTCAATGGCTACAACAATGAGATCTACAAGACTTATACCATATTCTACATTACACAAGTATGCTCTTTTAGATAGCAAGATTCACTATTTCCAACTCCTCACCACTACAAGGCTTGCATATAATAGTCACTCTAACCATTGTCTCTCTTCAACTACAGGTTTTTATATCATTCCAAACTACCTCTTCCAAGCCTTTAAAACACCAAGAATATCCATAGAAACACAACTCTTCTTTTTACAACAACAATAACACCTCAACATTCTCTTACTACTCAATCTTATATTGTCCATGTCCACATGATACCTCATATAGATCCTATAGTAGGTTCCATGTATAGTTTGAATAAATGTTTTGATTCCTCAACACAACACAACTAGGATCAGCCAAACTCTCATGTTGTTACCCCAACATTGACCACTAGAACTCTAATGAACTCTACTACATATCCCCAATCTAGCATCAACCATTATCATCACATTTTGGTTATTCTACACAGTCCAGAACCAACTACACACTACCCCTTCAATTTACATGGTTTCTACTTGGGCCATCATTACAAATGTTACCACAAGTATCCAAGGCAATCCATGTGAGGCATGAATTATTATTCTGGGAAAGCACAAGGTTATATTCCTCACTATCACTTGTCTTGATGAGGAGGCTTCTTTCTCACACACAAGGCATACTTCATATTTTCACTTCATTTCTAGGTTAATCCTTTCCACATGGAGTAATCCCTATATCCACATCTACAACACACATGGCCTAACACAACATTTTGACCTAGGGTTCCACATTAATCCAACATTGACAACCATAAGTAGTAAAAAATGGGACAATCACCACTCAACACAAAGGGATATTTCTTCTAGCATTTTTCCTCCTCATAGCAACTTTCATAACTACGAGGAAAGCACTACATATTTTCACTTCCAACATATTTTTCAAAAATTCAAATTATATTACCACTAAACATCTTTTTAGATCCTCTTATTTATCATAGTACCACCTATTTACAACAAAGACTCACAGGTTTTATTACATTACTTTAGGAATCAATGGGAACATGGAGCTGGATTTTAAAAACATGGGACTTCTTCCGCATTGATCATTCATTCAGTGTGCACCTACATCCAATATTCCCTCTTTCCCTACACGACGCTCTTCCGATCTTGATCATTCATTCAGTGTGCACCTACATCCAATATTCCATCTTGCTGTCCACCTCATTTCCATATTTCCACACCCTGACATTTTTGGCTATATATCTCTATAGTTCAACACTCAGTGTTGTGTGCTATTTTTCTAGTCCTTTTTCACTTCCTAGAGAATTTTCTAGTTTGGGAGGAAAATGGGCACACTTTCAATATAAAATGGGAGGAATTCATACATAACACAATGGTGCACCCACCAATAAGGTAACCTCACCAAAAATACCCCTTCCTTGAGGTCGCATCCCAAATTTCCAGTTGCATTCATGGATAGTTAGTTGCATACTTTCATCCCTCAAGCTATGTGCATTAACATTGTTTAACATTTCTTTCAGTCTTTGAGTTGTGTGTATTATTTTAATATATCTTTCAGTGGGAATACATGTAATTAGTTAGGAAGTTAGTTGGAAGGAGCACACACACACATATAGATATTATGTAACATTTTCAAATGATGTTAACTTGAATATTGTGTCAAATTGTGACATTAAGAGGTTGACTTCAGTATTATGTAACATTGCGACATGAAGAGGTTAAGTTCAATATTTCATGACATTGTGATATTAATAGGTTGGATTCAATATTATGTGATATCATGACATTAAGAGGTTGTCTTTAATAGTATGTAATATTATGAAATTAAGAGGTCAACTTCAATATTATGTCACATTGTAACATCATGTTGACTTCAATGAATTTCAAATTTTGATTTTATGGTTAAGCGCAATATTATGTCCCATTTATACACTATGGGTGAATATAGCATTATGGCATGTTGCGACATTATGGGTGACCACACTATTATTTCACATTGAGATATTAAGAGGTTAACTTCAATATTATATCACACTATGAAATTAAGAGGTTGACTTCAGCATTATGTCATATTGTGACAACAAGAATTTGACTTCAATATTTTGCCACATTATGACAATAATAGGTTAACCTCAATATTATGTCACATTGCAACATGAAGAGTTTGAATTCAATATTCTATTACATTGTGACGTTATAAACCATATTGATATTGTTTGTATTATCTATTAAAGAGATAAGGCTTACCCATGTAATAAAGTCACCTTAGTGACTTTAGGTTAAAAG
>CBVK0100976910.1:0-10058 GCA_900067695.1 Picea abies
TAGCCAGTCTTGAATTTACTTCCGAGATGGATACCACCTCATCGCTTTCCTTCATCCTTCCCTACAAGAATTTCAGGTTCGGGCAATGGAACCGTTTTTTGGCATCATTTCACGCTTTCACACGTCCATCTTAACACTGGGGAGTTTATACCTAGGGTTCATCCATAGTTTACCAACAAAACCCCCCAAAGCATCGACATATCAATCTTTATCCAAGGCTGGAGAAGGTCTCACCCAAGACGCAATGTGGATCATAGAGACGATATGGTCTTGTGACACAGATGAAGGGTTAAACACACAGGTATCCATTCGAGATGGTATTCATGCACTCCATTAACATATACTTATTATTGATCATTAAGGAAAACAATACACACATCCAAATAGCACATGTATGACACACAATTGTTGCAGTTTTATTATTCCTTCCATTCCATAACCCACAAGTACACATAAAGAAAACTATAGTCAACAACAACAAAGTTTCATGTCTCCTTTAGATAATTCCCAAGATTTACAACAAATCGTGTCCTGCACATTCCTTATACATTAGACACATGACAAACTTATACTTATCTTCATAAGTATTACAATATTACATAGGCTCAGAGTGAGCTCAAAACACATCAACTAAATGAATCTTCTATGTGGGTGTCTAACTCTCTAATTATATCACTCTATTTCTGGTGTCATTGCTTCATTTTATAACTTTCTCTGCTCGGGAGATCTATCTCTTTCTGCTCTGCTCCACTCTATCTACTAACAAACTGTCTCACACGCTTATGGAACATGCATGTAGTCCACATAGCCTTCTGGAATCAGGGAAATCTTAACTTCCTTTCCAACTCATGTTTTTCCAACTCCACAATCCCTTGTGTTGTTGGCCATAATCATTCAAGAATATTTCCTGACGATACCTTTCTTGATTCCGGGGTGTGGTTTCTCGGTTTTCGACGCTATTGACAAAACTCATATCGACACACATATTTCATATCTTGGACTTGGCGCGCAATATCAAAACTAGGTCTGGCACAAACTTCTTGTCCTTCTTTGCAATTTATCTTAGGCATGCACAAAACTGGAATGGGTGTATTCAAAACTTGGAAGAAGCACATACAAAACTTGGAATGATGGTGCACAACTTTGTTTGTGCGCATGCGCGAAAGTAACACAAACATTTGGGTGCCAACAACTGACAATGGTGAAGAATATACTGAATAAAAGGGACTTAAGGAATTTTAGGATGCCCATGCTTTGAAGACGAGAAGGGATCAATTAACAACTCAAAATGGATTGTTTTCCAATTAGTTCATAATTTGTGTATATAGGGAAAGATCCCTCATTAGTTAGAGAGACATTCATGTGGATTGCAATCTACTAGTGAGATTATGCGACATGCATGTGGATTGTTGTCCAATACTTGACTTCGAGAGATTCATGATTTGGGAGTTCAAGGAGGTGGAATCCAAGAACTTGGGAATTCAATTCAACAACTACATCGTTATGAGGTTTATGAGGCAACTTGATGGATCTCAAACTGGTCCGGGAACTGTGTTCAAAGAAGAAGCTTCTAAAAGATGTTACTAATGTTTAGTGTTCATTTTATGGGTTTTACATTCAATATATGCATTTGATTTCAGTTTTTTATTTTTCAACACAGTAAGCCTTATGGGGGGGTATTAGAGATATAAGGCTTACTCATGTAATAAAGTCACCTTAGTGACTTTAGGTTAAAATATTAGGGTTTTCATCTTTTAGGGTTTTGGTCTCTCAATCACTTTATAAAAGTGAGAACCCTCATTGTAATTATGTATCATTCAATAATAATATCGTTCAGTGTTTATGGAGATCATGTTTTCGGTATCATAACCCTAACTAGGGTTTCATTAGTTATCGTACTTTTATCATTATAGCATAATATAAATAATACATGGAGTGAAACATAAATTAATCATCAACCAAAGTTCGGCATATTCAACCAAAGTTAATCATAGCCAATTATAATCAACCATAGTCAACTATAATCAACCATCCTTAACTATTGTCAACCATATCCAACAATTGTCAACAATGGTCACCTATAGTCAACCAAAATCAACTAGAATCAACCTTACTCAATCGAAGTCAACCAAAGTAGACCATAGTCAACATTATGTAACAATGATGTATAAAGAGGTAACTGACTTCAATATTATTTAGCATTGATACATGAAGATGTTGAGTTCAATATTCTACGACTTTAAGAGTATGTCACATCGTTACACTAAGAGGTCAATTTCAATATTTTGTCACATTGTGACAGCAAGTGATCAATTCAACGAAACATCACATTCGTACATTACAGGTTACCCTAATATTATGTCACATGTAACTTTATGGGTGGTTGCAATATTATGTCACATGTGACATTAAGAACTTGACAACAATATTATGTCACATTGTGATATTAAGAATTTGACTTCAATATTATGTTGCATTGTGACATTCAAAGCTTGATGTGATGTTATGTCACATTAAGACATTAAGAGGTTGCTAATATGGTTGAATTCAATGTTATATGACATTGCGACAATTTGAGAGGAAAATTTTAAGAGGTTGACTGTAATATAATGTCACAATGGAACATTAAGAGGTGGATAATATGGTTGACTCCATGTTATATAACATTGTGACCTTTCGTGAGTAAAAATTTGAGATTGAATATATAAAATATGTCAGATTTTATTGACCTTGGCAAGTAAACACTATGCAACCAAAATTAACTAAAGTCAATCAAAATTAGAATAGTCAACCAATGTTAGCAAATGCCAACCATTGCCAACTATAGTGATATTTTAGTTAATAAAGTTTAAGCATACTCACATGTAATCAAGAGAAGTTAACCATAAGAAGTTATAGTTAAACAAAGTAACCCACAGTCAATCAAAGTCAACCCAAGTTAATTATAGTCATTAATAATTGACCAAACATTCATAATAATGTTGTGTAACATTGTGACATTTCAAGAGAAATAATGGAAGAGGTTGTCTTCAACATTGTTTCATGATGCAACATTATGGTTGTTTCAAGATTCTATAACATTACGACATTAAAGGTTGACTTCAATATTATTTAACATTGAAACATTATGGTAAACTTCAATATTAGTCACATCGAGGCATTAAGAGGTTAACTTCAATATTATGTAACATTTTGACATTAAGAGGTTCACTTCAATATCATGTCACATTGTAATATTAAGTTCTTGACTTCAATATCATGTAACATTTCGAGGAGATTGAGTTCAATATTTCGTGACATTACAACATTAAGAGGTTTCCTTCAATATTATGTCATATTGTGACACTATGGTTGATTTCAATATTATGTCACATTATGACATCAAGAGGTTGATTTTAATAATATATTACATTATGACATTTAAAGGTTGACTTTAATATTTTGTTACATTGCAACAATAAGAGATTGACTTTAATGAATTTCACATTTCGATGTTGTGGTTGACTGCAAATATTATGCCACATTGCAACGTTATGGTTGACCACAATATTATGTCATATTGTGAGATTATGGGTGACCACAACATTGTGTCACATTGAAATAATAAGAGGTTAAATTGAATATGATGTCACACTATGGCATTAAAGGGTTGACTTTAATATTATGTCACATGCGACATTAATAATTTAACTTCAATATTATGTCACAAATTACAACATTAATAGGTTGAATTCAATATTATGTCACATTACGACATGAAGAGATTGAATTCACTATTTTATCACATTGCAACATTATAAACAATATCAATATTGTTTGTATTATTATAATAGCATAATATAAATACATGGGAGAGTCAACCATAAACTAATCATTAACTATCATCAACCATTGTCAACCATATCCAACAATAATCAACAATGGTCACCTATAGTAAACCAAAGTCAATTAGAATCAACCTTAGTCAACCAAAGTAGACCATAGTCAACATTATGTAACATTGTTACATGAAGAGATTGACTTCAATATTATGTAACATTATGACATGTAGAGATTAACTTGAATATTATTTGACATTGCGAAATGAAGAGGTTGAGTAAAATATTTTGCAACTTCAATATTATGTCATAATGTGACATTAATAGGTTGACTTCAATATTAGGTAACATTGTAACATTAAGAGAATGACTTCAATGAAATGTCACATCATGACATGATTATGGATGACCTTAATATTATGTCACATTGTGATGTTTTGGGTGACTACAATATTATTTCATATTGCAACATTAAATATTAGGTGAATTGTTTTAAATAATAATAATAATACCTAGATGGGGTGGTGGAGGATGGGGCCATGACACCATCCACATGTCGCCCAACCACCAACATGCAAGATATTACTATTGTTCATCATGAAAATGCAAGGGGAGTGATTATGGAGCAATTGTGGGTGAGTTAAATTGCCTTGGAAGCATACAAGTTTAGACAACCAGGTCATGAAATGATACTTTACATCACAGAGGATTTTAGGATGTTGGGATACCCGTCAACTCTAGTGGTTAATACCTTGAGAAGGTTGGTGGTTAAGATTTGCAATTTGAGCTTGGTTGGCATAGTGGAATCCAATAATCATGGTCTTAACTGTTAAAATTTTGGTATACTTGTTTAACCATAGAAAATGTCACATCATTGTCACCCAACCATAGGCATTCACTATGCCACCCCTGAGCACACTAACCTTTACTTAGAATAATTTTGGCAAGCCTACTACAGAACCAAAATATAAATCCTAGCCACAATTGTTGTAGCAATAGCATAATAACCATACAAGAAGAGTGTACATTTTATCCAAGAGAAGTGCACAAGAGAAATACTCACGACTACTACACTACTCATCCAAACTTGCGCCCCTTCCAACTGTAACTATTTCTCCTAGACTTACGCACCTCTAGCTGCAATTGTGGTCTTCTAGACTTGCACACTTGCTAAGTGAGTGTGTACAAATGAACTAGGCAATGTTTATATCCCTTTCAATTGCAGCCCATGAACATTCAAGTTTTTCCCGGGTGTTAGTCATTTTAAGTATGGTATCAAAGAGATTTAGAGTGATATGGGTTTGATCTGTCAAACCGGGTTCAATATTGGGTTGTCTTACAACAGGGAAAGTCATAGAGGAACAAAACATTTAAAGAAATCCGAAATTTTTTATGCTGTATCAATTTGATTTTATAAAAGAGAACTTTAGAAATCAATATTAAAAGCAAATTGAAAACCAAAGGCCTTTTTCCGTAACTACGTTATATTTGAAATAAATGGTGTATGAATTATAGGAAAGACATTAAGCTGTCTATAGAATAAGGCTCCTATCAAGAGAGAATCTCACTCTATAAACAAGAGAAGAAAATAAGACAAGAAATGGTCTGATGAAGCATAAAATATGACAACCTAAAGATTTACAGGTCTTGTACCTGCTAGTAGCCGATACAGAGGAAAAACTGTAAACAATAGCTAGCTAAATATTAATCACTGCAGTAGAAATTTTACTAAATTGCAATGCAACATTCATTAGATATATATAAGTGAAATAAGATTGAATATGAAATAACAGAGAGAACAAACTGATAACACAATAGTGACGGAATTAGGAATCTCTGAATTGCTTTGTATTAAGTCTCAAAAAGAGACAATCTCTATTACAATTAATCAAAAAGGTTCAGCCCCTTTTTCTTTCTTCAAAATGTATATTTATACAAATTTTTATGCGTTGGAATCTCAATAGTTCCACAGGTTTCGGTTACAATCAAAAGGAGTTGAAACATTTCGTTTCTTTATCTCTGTTCTCATATGTTACCCGAAACCTGCCTCTTCGCATGCTCCTTGCAAATAATGCACTTCTCCACCAGCTATGATATCAACTTAGATGGCTCTGCTTGATTATTTGACTAAAAAATATAGCAGTCTTTCATTAATAGTGACAACTTTCCTTCCACCTGTTGATCTTTGGCATTGATAGAGCATAACAGTATACTCAGTTTAATTAGCCATTTGTCTATTTGCACTATGTCTGTTTGAGCTATTTATGATATGTCGGCTAATTCTCTTTCTTCCTTTTCCTTGATATTAAGCATATATTTAGCTGTATTTATCTGACCCAGTATCTCCATGCCACTTTAACCATCGGAACCCAAACAAATCTCACTTAACAAATCGAAAATTTCTTCGCAAGATTTCCTTAGCTTCATATCTTTTTGTTTACCTTCAGATATATTTTGCTCCCATTCCTTCAACAAGATATTACCCCTGGTCTGCTCTACGATAGGAAAACTAGAACTACTTCTTGTTTCCCTCCTTGTTGTGGCTATAATAGCCTCTTGGAATGCCACCCGAGCTACTCCGGCATCCCTTTCTTTAAAAGAGAGGTTTTCCAACACCTGATCAATGAGTTGGAAGCTGCTTTGAATTATTTCTACTTTAACAAGCAGACCCTGCCATGCCGCCGATAACCTTTTTCTGATCTCTATTGCTTGGGATTGAAATATCCCGGTATCGATTACCTGGCTTTCGACGAATTCTAGTTTGGCCCGAAGCTGGTCTATCAATTCTTCCTGCTGGCTTATTCCATCCATCTCACATGGCATGGGCAAGACTCACATGGTCTTGCAAACCATTCTACAGGTAGCATCACCATAGCCACACATGCTGTCTCATGATCAAACAGATCATGTCTCAAGTAATATGGCCACATGGCCATCTCATGATCAAACAGATCATGTAACAAGTAGAATAGACACACATGATATCTCATGATAAAAAAAATCATGTCACAAGTATCACCATCATAGCCACACAAGCTCTGGAAAATGCAGTTGAGCTAGTTTACACAAAACTGATCTACTACCCAATCCAAGCGGAGTCTGGGCAAATACAACTCGCCAACTCATACAGAATATGGTATCTAGTTCATAAAGAACTAGTAACTCGCTATCTCACATAGAATATGGCATCCAATTCCTAAAGAACAAGTAACTTCTGGTTGGCACACCAGGAAACTGGTCCACAATGACCAAGCATCTAATAACAAGGATTAGGTGATGTAGTGCACACACACTACCCATCTATCCCAAGGCTAGGAAACACCTCCAACCACACAAGTTGGCCAACCAGCTTGAAAATTTGGGTAACTAACCAACCCTGAAGGCATGGCATCTATTGACCTTGTGCAAGGTCATCCTGACTGGTGCCACAATCAGTGACATGTGCACTAGACTATTTCACTGGAGTAGCAATATCTTGGCATACCAGACTATTTCATTGGAGTAGCCCTCTACGTACCATACTTTTTCACTGGAGTAACAGTAACTTGGCTTACCAGACTATTTCACTGGAGTAGCCCTCTGTATACCAAACTTTTTCACTAGAGTAGCAGTAACTCAGCGTACCAGACTATTTCACTGGAGTAGTTGTACACATCACTCTAACTGGTTCCACAGTCAGTGCCCAATCATGAACCAATTGTTGTCCACTCTATGCCACACTGCTACATGGAGTCACATCTCTAATCCATCATGCTTCTGTAGCAATTCCCGCTATCTGGAGAACACAACACTTTCCATTGCGGGGAACACTTCCCACTATCTAAGGAACACAACACTTCCCTCTACCTATATAAGTCCTTTTAAACCACTCCAAGCTTGTCTCTAAAGTACTCAAACTTCACCCTTGACAGAGGCTTGGTCAACACATCTTCTATCTGCTCATTTGTAGTGACATATTGGAGCTTCAGTGCTCCCTTATGCACTATATCTCTGATATAATGGTACTTGATCTCGATATGCTTGGAAAAGACTGGATTCTCTATCAACTCCACACAACTTTGGTTGTCACACCAAATACAAGTCACCTCTAACTCGAGATCAAACAATCCTGCAAGCAGCTTCCGAAGCCACACTGCTAGTTGAATACATTGCTATGTACTCTGCCTTAGCTGTACTAAGCTCCATACTCATTTTCTTCCTATTGAACCATGATATCATAGTTGATACCAAACTGAAGCAACATCCATATGTACTCTTCCGGTCTGCAACACTACCGACCCAATCTAAATCAATAAATCCTTGCAGTCTTATCTCATGATCTGAAACATATATGAGTCCATAGTTAATTGTACCCTTTAGGTACTTCATCACATGTTTTGTTGCAATCAAGTGAACACGTCTCGACTCAACCATATACTTACTCAATGTGTTCACCACAAAACATATATATGGCCTCGTGTTTGTTAGGTACATCAATGAACCAATCATCTTTCTATACATGGTGGCATCCACTGTCTCTGAAGATGTATCACTCAATAACTTCACATTTGTCACCATTGGTGTATGCATGGCCTTACAATCCATCATTCTGAATATCTTCAGAATCTCAACATCATATTTTCCTTGATTAAGAAAAATCTCACTTGGTCTTTTCCATACCTCTAGACCTAGAAAATAATGCATCATGCCTAGATATTTCATCTCAAACTCTGCAGCAAGATTCCTCTTACTCTCAATGATGAGATTCTCATCTCCTATTAGAAACAAGTCATACACATATAACAATAGTATCATTGGTCCACCATCCACAACTTTGAAGTAAAGTTTGGAATCTACTTTACTTTTGGTAAATCCCAAGCTCATCGGGAAACTGTCTGATTTGACATATCATGCCCTAGGTGCATTCTTAGGCCCATACAAAGATTTATTCAATCTATAGACATGGGAATCATTCTCATGTATCTTTTGGTTTCTCTATGTATACTTCTTCTAACTACTAGAGAAAGTGTCTCATCATAATCTTCTACCTCTTGCTGGGAGAATATTCTGGTCACAAAATCAGGTTTTGTACATCTCTATACTATTATCTGTAGCATGCTTGATCTTATAGATCAACTTGTAAGTCACCACTGACTTCCCTTCTAGTCTTAAGGAAAATCGGTATTCCAGTCCTTTTGACTGGCTTCCTCTTCTGTCACTGAAACAAGGGAATCCTCCCAGGAGATCTCACATCTCCTAGAAGTATTTGAAGCTACAATCCATCCTCCTCAACCCATGACATCTATTTATAAGTTTTGGGCAACGTCTCTCTCTCCCATCTGAATCTGAGGAGGAATACTTTCTAAATGAAATTCTCTAAGCCACTAACTCTCTCTGAGATCATGAATCTGAGGAGGAATACTTTCTAAATGAAATTCTCTAAGCCACTAACTCTCTCTGAGATCAAGCTCACTCTAAGTCTCCATGATCCCTATGAATCTTGACTCTCTCTGATTCTATATAATCTTCGGATCCATCTAATCCCTCAATATGTGATGATTTTCTTTGAAGTCTCCTATGAATGGTCCTAGGGAGGTTTCTCCTCCCTACTATATCGTGAGAGTTGACTCCATAAGATGGTACTTGGTGGGGTTGCCTACCTCACCACTGGTGGAGCCATATGCTCCTTATGATATGGATAATCAATGTTATATGTCTTTGCATCTTGAAAAGTGTCACACGACCATGTTGGTCTCTTCTTGGTTACTGCAACGATTTTGGGTAGGCCCTTCTATCTCTATTAACTCTTCTTAATTATCTAAAGAGTGATCAACTGCACTAAAGGAATTTGTTCGATCATATTTGGATCCTTCTACTCCTTACAATCAATCTCCATATGAGATATTTTGTATCTCGCAAAAGTACCCTTCTTGCCAGAAGATTTTAACTTCGTCCTCTTTTTTCTTCGGTACAAGGATGTATACGGTCATGTATACAACTTATTATCTGGATAGTCTGCTCCACATCTCAAACTAGAGACCATCTAATATGTTTCCTCCTGCAACCGTCACTTTAGCTCCCCTTAGAGTTATCACCTTTGACTTTCCCGGAACAACATGGGAAAACAATAGACAAGAATAATACTCTTATAATAAGAAGAAGAACAATAATGAGAACAATCGTCATAGTAGGTCCTTCTTAGAGCTATCAATTGTGACCTTCCTAGAACAAGAGCCAAAATAAAAATGCAATAATAAGAAA
>CBVK0100976912.1:0-15892 GCA_900067695.1 Picea abies
CCGAGATCTACACTCTTTCCCTACACGACGCTCTTCCGATCTCACTTACCTCACTCTTTTTATGGTGGAATCCAACTCGAATTCCTCTAAAACATTTTTCTAGTAGTTTGAGTTGACAAGATTTATACTTTATGTCTATCAGTCAACTTATTCCTCAAAACTTCTTATCTACCGAGTTATTTTATACTTATAAAAAACTTTATACAAGGAAATATGGATTTGAAAAAATAAAAATAGTCACCAATTACTTTATCATGGTGTCTTCTCTAGCTTCCCTTGATCCTCCAACTGCTCTGTCTTTCCAATTTTTTCCTCCTAGATCATGTTCAACCACTAATGTAACTTTATATGCAGAGGGGATGTTGTTTTTCCTCTATCCAAAAGAGATTTGTTTGTACCTTCAATTTCCATCTCTGGTGTTACTAATTGGTGGCTTACAATCGAGAAGTTTGACTCCAACATCGTTGGATTGAAAAATTGGAATCTTTCTCTGTATGGAAATGCAACACTTGAATGCTCTGTAGGATGTTGTGCCATACCTTCAAATGTTCTCTAGCATATATTTGGATCCATTTTTTGCAAATGTTTGGATAACATATACCATTCATTGATTGAGTATTGCACCTCCATCCCCAATGTCTTTATTTGTGCTAAGAAATCCAATTTATATATTAAGGAGGCATCCTTCACTGGAGTCGAATATGGGTCGAACTTTTTCTTTTCTTCTTGTTTTTTTTCCCTAATCTGGTCAAGATGCTTGACTGCATTGTTTGTTTCTATTTGGTCCTTCTTTCCTTCTCATAGACATTCTCTTTCCTTCTTTGATAGTTCTATCTCCACTTCTTTCTCTACTGCAATGTGATTTGTGAGAGACAACTTCAATTTTGGATGAGAGGTCAGTGCTCCTATTATCCTTAAGTCTAAGATTACTATATTTTGGGACCTAAGTTTGCTATAATTCGAGGTGAAGTAAGAGGTCCAATTTCTTAGTACAATATTTAGTGTTGTTGATTGTTTAGTGATGATCCAAAAAAGGATCCAGAGCATACTAAGGACAACTCTGAATTCGCAGAAGAAACTCAGGAAGCTCAGAATGGCCTCAACAGAAAAAGAAAGGGAAAATATTCAAAGTCTTCAAAACTCAGTGAAATTGGCATCATCCTGAAGAGAGAGTCTCAAGATTTCCAATGTCATAAATGACTTATCAAATGGAGTTACGTATCGGAATATATTCATGGTCAAAGTTTTGGTCAACCTAGCCCAATCAGTAGGGATGAGTCAGCATCTGTACTGCTGATGTCAGCATCGGTACTGATGATGTCAGCATCCATATAGTTTATGTGCAACACAAATAATGTGACATGTTTCATGCTAACATCAGCATGACATTAACATGGTGGCATGGCAACACTAGAGGCTGCCATGTGTCACTCATTTTTGGCATTTTTGGGTCAATCCATGGACCAATGAAAAATCACCATGTGGTACTCCATACAGCCACATGGCAGACCATACGATGACATGGAAGGTGACATGGAAAGTGGTTAGCATGTACCAATGGTCGGATTCCACATGGTAGTGGGAAAATTCTCAATGAGGGCCCGAAAACCAAATTTCAAAAATAAAAAAGGCAAGCTTGCCAAATCTGGCGGCCAAATGGTAAGTTTCAAAAAATATAAACATGTGCTCCAAACTAGTGGAGGTTCCATTCCACATATTGTATATTTTTACAACTATAACCCAAAATGGGAGGCCCATGGGCTCGACCCCAGGACCTCCCCCCATACAATGCCTTAACAATAGAATCTGCCACCGTTGGGCCAACGGACTACGTTGTGTAGTCCACCCCACTTTTTCCTTTTAAGCTAAGTCTTCCCATGGATGGAAAGGGGAGGGAACGTGATGATACATCCAGGCATGGAAACCATGATGTATTAAAGAGAATTAAATGCAGGTAGTAGGCATAGAAATCGAGACAAGATTTCTCAATGGCCTAGGAGTGCCAGAGTCAGATGAGGCATGGAGACAATCATTTTTGGGTAATTTGATGCCACAAATCCAATGGTGTTGTCTATTTTCTTATATGAGAAAATATTTTGTAGCTTAATTCCAAAATGAGGTATACTGATATATTTTGCCAAATTCTTTTGTTGAGTTAATAAAAAGGCCCCATTTGAGAGCAGGACCTAGAGACATAGTCCACCAGGGATGAACTCTGTTATCAATTTTTTGTGTTCAAATTTGATACTTATGTCTCTTCATTATTGATCTTTTGCTTCTTTAATGGTGCACTTTAATTTATGCTCATTTAATACAATTCTTTATAAGCCACTTCAATGAAAATATCCTGGATCATGTTGGTATCAAAGCAGTCATCTTTGACTTGAATTGTTGAGTGTGAATGCTTACTAGGGCAAAGCATAAGCAGGGCAAAGGAACTCTTAAGACTTTCAATCCCAAATTTGATAGTGCATCCCAAAGGAATAAAATGGCAGAAGAGGACAAGCATGATGAACAAGAGAAAAACTTCTATATTGTCTTTTATCACATGTCAAGAATGGTCGAGTGAATGTATGGAGACTACGAGAAGAGGATGAAAAATAAAGGGAAGAAAAAGTAAGCACAAGGGGATGATAATGCTTGGTTAAATCAAGGGGATGGAGGAGACCCTCCTGAGCCTCCATCTTCACCATCAAGTTATATATCTTCTTCCTCTGAGCATTCTCATCATTCTCATCATTCTATCCATAAAGATTCTTTTAAGAAACCATTATTAAAGCTTGATGTAAAATTTTCTTTACCTATTTTTAATGGAGATGTTAATCTTGAAAATCTCGATAATTGGATTTGGCAGGTTGAAGTATATTGTTGTGTTCAACATATTGATGAAGAGGAAGTTAAAGTGTAATTGGTTTCTCTTTGGTTGGAAGGCACTTCTCTCATATGGTGGGAGAGAAAACTTCAAGACATAAGTAAGTGTGGTAATCTTCTTTCCTCATGGTCGGAATTTAAATCAACAATAAGGAAGAAATTTTATCCATTGGTTTATTTACATAAAGTAATTATGGAATAGAAAACTTTAAGAAAAAGTAAAGGTAAAACTGTACAAAGTTTCACGAAAGAATTTAGGAAGAATTCTCCTGCATTAAACATACATTTGGATTCTTATGAAACTTTAATGAAGTATATTGGTGCACTTCACAGTTATATTCATCGTACTTTTCTATTTTTTAACCCCACCAGTCTTGATGAAGTTTGAGAACAAGGGAAAGCATGTTCAAGAAGATCCCACAAAGAAACCTTCCAATTTCCCACACAAGTTGTTTAAGAAGTTTAAAAGGAAGGAAAAAAAGACCGCCATTGTAAATAGAGAATAAGGAAAGCCATGTTTGACTCATTGCAAGAAAAGTGGTCACGATGATGAACACTATTGGAAACTACATTCATAGAAGAGATCGAATCAGTTCTGTGGAAAGGGGAAGAAAAAGACCGTTGCTACAGTGCAACAAGATCTTGGTTCCAATTCAGGAGATGGAGGAAATATAACAGTGGTTGGAGTACAAGGTAAATATTCCCTTCATCCTAGTTCAAATTCAAATAATGAATCTCGTGATGATGAACAAAAGAGGAATAAATTATTTAATATAAGAGTTGTATCTAAACACACTAAGATACATACTTTATTTGATCCGGGTTCCCAAGTAAACTTGATATCTGAAGCACTTGTCAAAAATATGGGTCTTGAAACTAAACCACATACAAATCCTTATCTTCTTGGTTGGATATGTGATAAAGAAAAAATTAATGTCACCAAGATATGTAGCGTCATATTTTCTATTTCTTCAAAGTTGATTGATGAAGTGGATTTGGATGTTGTATCACTTGATATATGTGGCATAGTGTTGGAGAGTCCTTATCTTTATGATAGAAAAGAAGTCTTCTTTCACCATGAGAAAAAATATCACATGAATAAAGGAAGAGTGGAATATATTGTTAGAGCCCACAATATGAGGGTAAACAAAACACTTGTTAGTGTAGGACAAATGAAGAGACTCATAAACACTATAAGATATATGTACTCATGGTCGTAAGAGAGAAAGATGTCGGAACATCTGACACTTTCCAAGGATGTATTGACTCTTCATTCTCATAAGAAATAACTAATTGATATTGTTTCTAAGTATGATGATATTTTCCAGGAACTAGATGGATTACCTCCTCAGAGGGAAATCCAAAATGAAATACATCTTCAGCATGATTCTCCTCTTCCTAATGTGGGAATGTACAGGATGTCAGTTGTAGAGATGGCATAGAGAAATAAGAAGGTACAAGGCTTATTGGATCAAGGGGTTATCAATCTCATATCATCTCCTTGTGGTTCTTCGATCGTGATGGTGCCAAAGAAATATGCCACATGGCATATGTGTGTCGATTACCAAGCCTTAAATAAAATTACAGTGAAAAATCGATACCCTCTTCCTCGTATATATGATTTACCTGATTAGTTAAAGAATGTTGTTTATTTCACTAAGTTGGATTTGTGCAGTGGATACCATCAGATCAGGGTTGCAGAACAAGATGCATGGAAGACTTCCTTTAAAAACAAATAGGGATTGTTTGAGTGGTTAGTTATGTCGTTTAAGATTTGTAATGCTCTGGCAACCTTCATGCATGTGATGAATGATGTATTCAAGCCTTTTCTAGATGATTTTTTGATTGCATATTTAGACAATATTATTATATTTAGTGGGACTTAGGATAAACATGTAAGGCATGTAAAGAAAGTGTTGGATACCTTGCAAAGAGAAAAGTCGTATGTAAAATTTTCCAAATGTGAATTTGGTAAGACTGCACTTGTGTACTTAGGTCATATTGTAGGAGGAGGACAATTAAAAATTGATCCTTCCAATATTGATGTAATTGTAAATTGGCCTAATCCCAAAAATGTAACCGAAATACATAGATTCTTAGTTTCAGTCCAGTATTGGAGGAGATCCATTTCAAACTTCTCCTTTGTAGCATCTCCTTTGCATTCCTTAACAACTTTGAAGAACACTTTTCAGTTGGGAGGAAAGAAACAAAAATCTTTCGACACTTTGAAGGAAAAGATCAGTACCACACTAGTATTAGCACTGTTGAATATTCAATAGCCCTTCGAGATCGAGATAGATGCCAGTGGATATGCCATGGGCGCAATATTGATGCAATATCGTAAGCCTATCTGTTACCACTCTAAAACTTTTAACCAAGATGTTTATAACTATCCTACATATGACAAACAGTTGTATGCATTAGCTCAAAGCGTAAAGAAATGGAAGCACTACTTCTTAGGGAAGGAAACAATCATACATACAGATCATCAACCCTTACAATATCTCCATTTGGTAATCAAGTACCAAAAGGGTACGAGTAACAAGGTAGTTGATATGCTTTCTACACCTTCTATTCATGCTTCTATTATTTTCAATAATGCTTCTTTACCTCATGATAGCTATGTGGAAAAATATTCCATTGATGAAGATTTTAAAGAAGTACACGAGAAGCTAACCCATGGTGCACAGGTAGAGAACTATTGTCTGTAGAGAAAAATACTCTACCATCTTGAAAAACTATGTGTTCCTACAAGTGAACGAGTACATGTAATATGAGAAGCTCACACTTCTCTTGTATCTGGGCATTTTGGGGTAGGAAAAAATATGGCTCATCTGCAGAGGTTTTGTTATTGGCCTCAAATGAAAGAAATTGTAACTAAATAGATGACTGAGGCTATACTCACCACTACATATTCCATCCCATCCATGGGAAAGTATCTCCATGGCATGGATGATTTTAGGGGCTAAATTTCACTCACGGGCTAATTTTCCATGCTTTTTGCCAAAAAAAAAATTACTATTCTAAAATTATTTGCCCAAATTCTATAGGATAAAGTTATTTTACCTTAAAAATCACCAAAAATTTAAACGAACTATATAAAATCCTTAGAAATTTGAATATTTTTATAGAAATATCGCCAATCATTTTATACTTGGAATATGAAGGATTGGTAAGATTCGCCAAGGTTTCTACATTTTAAAATAAAATTCCATCCTTAAAATCATCCTTACTCCATGGATTTTGTAGGGGGTTTACCAATGTCGAAAAGGGGTCATGACTATTTGTATGTTGTAGTGGATAGGTTCAGAAAGATGTGTATATTAATGCCATGTAAAAAGTAGATCATTGTTGAGTAGACTGTTAATCTCTTCTTTCAATATGTTTGGGTTCACTTTGGGTTACCCACATCCATTATCTCAAATTGAGATAATCGATTCCTTGGGGATTTTTGGACAAGATTATGGAGAATTATGGACACCAAGTTGAAGAGGAGCATGGGGTTCCATCCATAGACCGACAAATAGAAAAAGGTTGTTAACTGAACAATGGTACTTTTTCTTCGAGGCTACTGCAGCAAGCATCCCAAGTTATGGGATGAACATATAACCTATGTATAACATGCTTACAACTGAGCCTTACATTCCTCCACTCAGTGTTCACCTTTTGAGACATTTTTTGGGTATTTACCCAAATTTCCTTTGGACTTGATGTATGGGAGAGATGTCCATTCAAATGAAGAAAGAAATGAAGACAGAGCCTGCAAGTTCATCCAGAGGATCCAACAGGTACACAAAGCAGTCCTGGAATAGTTAGAGAAAATTCAAGCACAGTATAATGCTCGGTATGAAAAACACAGGGTCGATCATCAGTTCCAAGTTGGAGACTAGGTATGGGTTCACATCAACAAGGAATGATTGAAATGTGAAGGAAATAAACTCAAGCCCATCCATTATGTAACCTTCACTATTTTGGAGAAAAGTGGTACCAATGCTTTTCATATAGATATTCCACCTTATATGCTGATCTACTTAGTTGTAAATGTAGAGAACCTGAAACTCTTTGAGCCTCCCATGATCATGGATCAGGGTGAGAAAGTTTCAATACCTTGAGTTGATTAGGTTTCTCCTAAGTACTTGGATGATTTAAAGGAATATATCATCCTAGATAGGAGGACGAGGAATTCATGCAAGGGTGATGTTGATTATCTTCGATTAGTATTAAAGGGCACACATCTAAGCAAGGAAAAGTGGATTGAGAAGGACAAGGTGAGGGAACTCTTCCCTCACTTATCTGTTGATTGATGAGAGATGTTTTTGGTCAAAAAAGATCTCAGTGGGAAGGCGTGATCCAAAAAAGGATCCATAGAAGACTAATGATAGCTTAGAATTCACAAAAGCAACTCAAGAAGCTCAAAATGGCCTCAGTAGATAGAGAAAGGGAAAAAAATCAAAGTCCTCAAAACTCAATGAAATTGACATCATCACGAAGAGAGAGTCACAATATTTCCAATGGCGTAAATGTCTTATGAAACAGATTTACAGATCAAAATATATTCACAGTCAAATTTTTGGTCAACCTAGCCTAGTCATCAGGGATGAGTCAACATCTGTACTGATGATGACAACATCAGTACTAATGACGTTAGCATCTGTACAGTTACATGAAACACATAGAAGGTGACACATGTCATTTTGACATCATCATGACCTCAGCATGGTGACATGGTAGCATCAGATGTTGCCACATGTCACTCATTTTTGGCATTTTCGGGTCAATCCATGGACCAATGAAAAAGCACCACGTGGCAGTTCGTATAGCCACGTGGCAGACCATATAGTGACATGGCAGGTTGATGTGGTAGCTGATGTGGTAGTTGACGTGGCAGGTGATTGTGCAAGTGCTTAGCATGGCCTAATGGTTAGTTGCCACATGGCCAAGTCTTGGGTTACCATGTGGCAGTGGGAAAATATGCAATGAGGACCCAAAAATCGATTCTCAAAAATAAATAAGATAGGCCCACCAAATCTGGCGGAGCCCCAAAAAATCTGGCGCCCAAACGGTAAGTTCCAACAAATCTAAACAAGTGCTCCAAACTGGAGTAGGTTCCATTCCACATATGGTATATTTTTATAACTATAACCCAAAAGGGGAGGCCTGTGGGCTTGACCCCGGGACCTCCCCCCATACAACACCTTAATAATAGCATCAACCACCATTGGGCCAATAGACTATGATGTGTAGTATGCCCCACTTTTTCCTTTTAAGTTGATTCTGACCACAGATGGAAAGGGGAGGGCATGTGACGGTACGACCAAGCACAAAAATTGAGACGCAATACAAAGAATTAAATGCAGGGAGAAGGAACAAAAATCGAGATGAGATTTCTCAAGGGCTTGGGAGTGCCAGAGTTGGATTAAGGCATGGAGACAATCATTTTTTGGTAATTCGACGCCACATATTCAATGTTGTTGTTTGTTTTCCTATATGAGAAAATCTTCTGCGGCTTGATTCCAGAATGAGGTATACTTATGTATTTTTTCAAATTCTTTTGTTGAGTTAATAAAAAGGCCTACCCATTTGAGCACAGGACCTGAAGATGTAGTCCACTAGGGACGAACTTTGTTATCAAGTTTTTGTGTTAAGATTTGATGCTTATGTCTCTTCATTATTGAGATTTTCCTTATTTAATGGTGCACTTTAATTTATGCTCATTTAATACAATTCTTTATAAGTCACATCGATGAAAAGATCTTGGATCAAGTGGCCTCTTAAACATTATGTCGAACCTCCTTGAATTTTTTATATTCTACTTGGAGGATTGTTGTCATTTGATGGGTCATTAGTTTTTGGTTGGTTCTCATTATTTTATTATGTACCTACTTCATCTTTGTATTTGATATTCATATCTCCTGAAGTTTATGCCAATGTCGAGCACTTGTATTGACAACTTCTTCCATTAGTCCTTTGAATGCTTCATAAGGGTCCATATCTTTTGTTGAGTGTTATATGCCCAATGTTTCCTTTATCAATGTTGCACAAAATTGTAATACCTCTTTATCCTTATACTTTATTTCTATCATTCGATATTCATCCTTCATATCTCTCTTTCACATTTTTGTCGATTCTTTCGCGAATTCATTATAGAGGTCAAATATTTGTGCATAGAACACTATCAACAGGTCAAAAATAATTTCTGAAGTCAGGTTGGATGACCTGAATACTCGGAGTGTTGTGAATGTGATCACCTTGGAGGTGTTATCTTTTCTATGAATTGTCTTCTTCTCTTTCTTTTTGATATTTTGTTGTTCTTTGTCTTTATTTTTGTCTGCGTATTTGTATTGATATTTTACAGAGTCATTCACTTTATTTGTCTGGTTATTCTTCCTAGGGATTCCTTCAATGTTTTCCCCTTTGTCTTCCTATGTGGTATTTTCCATATTTTATTGACCATTCTTTCCATCATTTTCATTCTTATCTTGGTTGGTTGTATCATCTTGATCTCTTCTTTCATTTTTCTCAAGGGTTGTTGTTAAGAACCAAATATCAAAATAACATAGAAAAACCTCAGAATAAGTACTCAATGCCTTGAAAAAGAGAGAAATTCAGATAATAAGCCTCTTCGAGGGGGAAACCTCCTTATTCCCACATAAATGTACAATTCCCNNAAATGAAAATGTCTCCTTGGGATATATAGGAGACTAGGAGGTATAATTACAACTAATGGAATAAAGACGACATAAATAAAATAACATTACTAATGTAATATGCCCCAATTAAGGGGCAATGAGCCAATATTAGGGCTTAACATGCCCCTCCCCTTGAGATAAGTGTTGTCCACGACACTTGAGTAACTCTGGATGGTTTTGTATAAAAGACTCATCTTACCAAGTGGAATCTTCAGCCAGTAGTTTCCTCCATTTAAAGAGATCCTCTGAAATGGATCTATTCCTCAGCTGGTGAACTCTTGTGTCAGTGATGGCTTCAAGCTCCAATATGACTTTTCCTTCCTCGTCAAGTTCTGGGAATATAGTTTGAACTGAGATCTTGTTGCCTATAACCTTCTTTAAGAATGAAACATGGAAAACTGGGTGTACTCGTGAAGCTGCAGGCAACTCCAATTTGTATGCCATAGTACCAATATTTTGCAACACCTTATAAGGGCCATAACACTTTGGTGATAATTTATTATCCTTTTTTGCTTGCTTGAGGGACATCTGTTTGTATGTTTGTAGTATTAAAAACACCAAATCACCTGCTTCAAAACTTCTTTAACTACAATGTTGATCTGCTTGTTGTTTCATGCGATTCTGTGCCATGGTCAGGTTGTCCTTTAAGATTTGGAGAACTTGTTGTTGATGCTCGATGTGATCTTCCACTTCCTGAACCTTATATTTTTCTTTTAGAGAAGAAGTGATGGAAGGAGGGTGGTATCGATAGAGTTCCATAAATGGTGTCATTTTTGTTTCAGTATGAAAGGAAGTGTTATACCACCATTCAGCCAAGGGTAACCATTTGAGCCATTGTGTTTGTTTATCAGAGACAAAACAAGGAAGGTACCCTTCGAAGAATTTGTTCACTATCTCGGTTTGTCCTTCAGATTGAGGATGATAGGATGATCTATGAGCCAATTGAGTACCCACAAAAGAAAATAATTATGTCCAAAAATGTCCAGTGAAGATGGGATCTCTGTGACCTACAATAATCTTTGGGTTGCCATGTAGCTTTTGAACTATCTCCATGAATGCAGTGGCAATTGTACTAGCTTTGAAGGGATGCAAGAGTGCACAAAAGTGTGTGTACTTGGTTAGTCTATCAACAATCACCATGATGACATTCTATCCTTTAGACTTCGGTAACCTTGTGATGAAATCCATGGAAACCTCCTCCCAGCGCTGACTTGGGATGGATAATGGTTGTAAAAGACCTAGGGTCTTAATTGTTTCCACCTTTTTTTGTTGGCAAACAAAACATTCTACCACAAACCTTTGAACACCAGTTTTAAGGCCATCCCAAAAAAAAACCTTCTTGACTCTATGGTAGGTTTTCAAAAATCCCGAGTGCCATCCTATTGGGGAGGTGTGCAATTCCAATAATACCTTTTGTTTTAGTTGGGAGTTCTTACATAACTATAAGTGATCTTTGTACCATAGTGAATTATTTTTCCATGTAAATGTATCTGATGCACTGGAATCCTGTTGCAACCTTTGAATGAGAGTCCACACTTTTTCATCATTCTTCCATTCATCCCTTGCTTCTATTATCCAATTGGGTTGAATGATTGAGATAGCACAGAGAAAGGCCTCAACATCTTCATCATTTCTTGAGAGTGCATCTGAAACAACATTTTTCTTCCCCTTTTTATAGATGATTTCAAAATCATAACCCAATATCTTGGTTACCCATTTTTGTTGTTCTTTTGAAGATAGTATTTGTTCCAAAAAGTATTTAAGACTATCATGATCTGTTTTGACCTTGAAGTGCCCACTTATTAGGTAAGGACGCCATTTCTTCAATGCATGTAGTATTTCCATCATTTCCTTCTCATAAATGGGTTTGTGTAAGTCCTTTCCCTTGAGTGGTCGACTTTCAAAAGCCAGTGGCATTCCTTCTTGCATTAGTATAGCACCAATTCCATTTCCCGAGGCATCACATTCCACAATAAAGGTTTTTGTGAAGTCTAGAGTGGTCAAGACATGAGATTTTCACATAACCCCTTTAAGTTGTTAAAAATATTTAGTTGCTTATGGAGTCCATGAAAATGCATCCTTCTTAATTAGTGTCATTAAAGGTGCTTCTATTCTTCCATAGTGCCGAACTAACTTGCGGTAATAACCTATCAAACAAAAAAGACTCTAAGAGTCTTCAATGTTTTGGGAATCCACCAATCCATCATGGCCTTAATCTTGTTAGGGTCTACGTTAACACCTTCATGAGATACAATATGACCCAAATACTCTACCTCCTTGATCAGGGGATCAAATTTTGCTCAAAATTCAAAGTGCTTGTAATGCGACGAAAACAGTGCCATTGCGTCCATCTCGTCTTCCTGATTCCATTGGTATATTTACTTTGTCAAATGGACTCTGTATGGAGAAGATATCGCGATCTGTTCGTCAAGCCAAACAAGCAAAAAAATATTTGGTGCTGACTGTACCAGTCCATACAGTCCGTACGGTCTGACGTGGCAGGGCCGTACAGACTGTATGATGACATGTCAAGGGTGATGTGGCCAATGTTGGTTGGTTGACAGATGGTGAGTCAAGAGCTGACACGTGTCCTTTGGGTGGCCAATGGTATGAGGACACGTGGCCCAATCCGTGGGTGCCACGTGTCACTCATTGGTTGGCTAAGTGGTGGTATGTAAAATTTATGGCAATCCGCAGGGTTCGACCCCCAGACCTCCCCCTCTGTATAAAGTCTTCACAAACCTCCGCTAACCAACATGCCACCAATTGTTTCTTGGTATATATGTGATTTTTTATATATATATGTTTACACTATTGTATATTGGACGAGGGGTCGGGCCAGGGCTTAGCCCCAGCCCGCGGTCCTTTGTACTACACATACGACCATGCCATATATATATTGTTTAACACCTGACCGTTGGCACGGAAATTGTATTATAAGCCACGGTTATATGCCATTTCATGTGACCAACTAGGAACATGGGAGTTACACGGTTCTATAACGGATTAACCACCTTTTACCACATGTGAGGTCACATGCGCCATATGCCCAGGTGCCTAGGCTGTTAGGGGCTGGCACGCCCTTAACCATTCTACGGTTTGCACCGTTGGCACAGTTGTGCCCGGTGCTGGGTTTTTACACTTTAAAATGAATGTGAGCCAGGTTCATTCAAGAAGGGTGCGTTTTGTAGATGCAGAGACATCAAGCTTGAAGAGGGGACTTCCAGGAGGCATAACTTCTTCATTTTTCGACCGATTGAGGTGCTGAAAGAGCCCAGACAGGGGTTTTGGGACGCTCTGAAGCCATTGGAGCAGTCGATTTGTTGGTTTGAGAATTGTAAGACATGTTTTTTGAGAAATTTTGAGAAATTAATAATAATGATCCATTGGAAGCTGGACCAGGAGATGTAGCCCATAAGAGGGGTGAACTCCTTTATCAATTGTTGTGCTTATGTGTTTATGTTCATTGATTATGTTGCTATCTATGTGTAATTTGCATAAATAATCCTTTAATTTATGTGTTGCAAAATCATCCTTTTGCTTTAAACACATAACATTCACTTGCAATAAATTTCAAGTTTTTCAAGTCTTCTTCTTTTTTAGATCAAGTTGGTATCAGAGCACTGGTTTTGAAGACTTGATTGTTTTCAAGTTTTGTTTCTGATGCTCACAAGGTTGAAACTCACAAGAGGAGAAGGTCAACTTGTGGAGCCAAGTTCTCATCCGACAAGGAGGAAGCAGAATCATTCACCGCAAGTTTCAGAGAGACATTCACCAAGCATGGCTCATGCAGAAAGTCATCGACATGTTGCAGCTAAAAATGAAGATCTCAGAGAGGCTATCATGGAGTTGAGAGATATGATGAAGATATTGATGGAATGGAACATAATGTTGCAAGGTGAAGGCTCCAACCCTTCAATGCATAAGGGAGGCAGTGGTGACAAAACTCCAAGTGGAAATGGAGGGAATGGTGCTTCTCAACCACCCTCTCCTCCTCCATCATCTTCTTCTTCTTCTTCTTCTACTAGTTCGAAACATCTTCCGAATTCTCCAAAGGGGCATGGTAAAACTCCTTCGCAAATTCCTTCATTAAATCTTGATATAAAATTTGAATTGCCAATTTACAATGGAGAAGTTAACGCTGAAAAGTTAGATAACTGGATACGTCAAATTGAACTATATTATAGAATACAAAAGATTCAAGATGATGAAACCAAAATTCAGCTTGCTTCATTAATATTAGATGGTTCAACACTTATTTGGTGGGAATCTAAGACACAGGAGGAAATGAAAAAGCATGGGAAAATTTTGCTTTCTTGGAATGATTTCATTATAGCAATTAAAAAACAATTTTATCCATTGGCATATAAACAAAAGGAAACTATGGAATGGCAGGATTTTAGACAAGCTAAAGGACAAAATGTACAAAGTTTTACTCAGGAATTTAGGAGAAGAGCTTTGGTTTTGGGAGTTGATTTATCTTCACAGGAAACATTGATCAAATATATTGGTGCTTTGCGTAGTTATTTGAGGCATACTATACTCATGTCTAATCCTTCGAATCTAGATGAAGTTTGTGTACAGGCTACTCATTTGGAAGCAAGGGGAAGGAACGATACTCATGAGGGTTTCAAGAAGACATGCAGGCATGGAGACAAGGGAAAGAAGAAATTCAAAGGCAATGGCAGAAAGAATGTTGCTATGAAGAAGGAGGGAGAAAAGTTCACATGTAAACACTGTTCAAAAGATGGCCATGATGAAGACCACTGTTGGAAGCTTCATCCTGAAAGAAGACCCAAAAAGTTTGGCAACAACAACAAAGGGAAGTCAAAGACTGTTGCGACTGTTTTACAAGACTTAGGTTCAGATTCGGGTGATGAGACAAAGATCACAGCCATGGGTTACCAAGGTAATAATTATGTTGCAAGTACTAGCTCTTCAAGTAATGCTAATGACAATGTAACTCAACAAGAGAAAACGAGAATTGAACTTTTTCACATAAGGGTTGCTTCAAAACATACTAAGATAGACACATTATTTGATTCTGGATCACAAGCAAATCTTATTTCTGAAGAGATTGTTAAGAAACTTAAGTTGGAAACAAATCCACATCCTAAGCCATACCCTCTTGGTTGGATATGTGATAATGCTAAGTTACAAGTAACCAGGAAGTGTAAACTTAGGTTTGCTATAACTACAAATTTCATTGATGAAGTAGAGCTTGATGTGATTCCATTGGATATATGTGGTATTGTGTTGGGAAGTCCTTATTTGTATGATAGGAAAGATATTTTCTATCGTCAGGAGAATAAGTATCATTTGTTTAAAGATGGGGTTGAGTATGTTGTCAGAGCTCACACTAAGAAGATGAATTTATCAATCATAAATGTAGGGCAAATGAAGAGGTTAGTTAATGCTAGTAAAATTTTTGTTCTCTTAATGATCAAACCTAAAACTGATGTTGAGAACGAAGCATTTCAAGGTTGTGATACAAAGTTAAAATCCAATCTGTTTGAAGTTGTTAATCAGTATGATGACATGTTTAAAGAACCTAAGGGGTTGCCTCCGAAAAGAGGAATCCAACATGAAATTCAGTTACAACAAGATTGTCCACTTCCAAATATTGGTATGTATAGAATGTCAGTTATGGAAAATGCTGAGATTAAAAAACAAATTCAGGAGTTGTTAGACAAAGGGGTAATTATACCAAGTTCTTTTCCATGTGGATCTCCAATTGTGTTAGTTCCAAAGAAAGATGGTACGTGGTGAATGTGTGTTGATTTCAGGGCTTTGAACAAAATAATAGTTAAAAATCGTTATCCTCTTCCAAGAATTGATGATTTGCTTGATCAATTAAAAGATGCCAAATATTTCACTAGGTTATATTTAAGGAGTGGTTATCATCAGATCAGAATTGCTGAGGGCGACACATGGAAGACAACTTTTAAGACTAAGTAAGGTTTGTTTGAATGGATGGTAATGCCTTTTGGACTTTGCAATGCACCTGCTACTTTCATGCGAGTTATGAATGATGTCCTAAGGCCTTTTCTGGATGATTGTGTTATTGTCTACTTAGATGATATTTTGATTTTTAGCAAATCTCGTGAAGATCATATTGAACATGTGAAAAAAGTTTTGGATGTTTTGAGGAAAGAACAGTTGTTTTTGAAGTTGTCCAAATGTGAATTTGGCAAAACTTCACTTATTTACTTAGGCCATATTGTTGGTGGAGGTGAATTAAAAATTGATCCTTCTAAAGTTAAAGTTATTTTGGAATGGTCCAGACCCAGCAATGTGACAGAGGTAAGAAGTTTTTTGGGAGCCGCCCAATA
>CBVK0100976915.1:0-11208 GCA_900067695.1 Picea abies
TATATCTTTAAGTCTAGCCTGTTCTAGGCCTTTTTGTATTCCCCATCCAATCATTTTTTCACTTTCCTTTAACCTGTCCTGCAACTATGTAATTTCTTGATCCTTCTGCTCTATCATAGTAATTAAATTTCCTATAGAGTACATGTTGGTTGACGCTATGGCCCCCATAGTTCCTTCTAGCTCTGTAGCAAATTCTCCTTCTTTTAACTTCTTTCCATCAATAATGATTTTATGTTTTTTGACCATTCTTTCACCTACAGGATGTAATTCCTGTTTCAACACAGCTCTCCGTTTTTTGTTGAAAAAATAATCCGATGAAGGTATTTCATCTCTGTTGATTGGTTCTAAGTCACTTACGTACAAAACTCCTTCGTGAGAAGTTCCAAAAGTAGCCTGCAGTGGGGTTAATGCTGTAATGGGACTCCCCAGTTCCTGTGAAGCTGTTCCCCCAACAGTTTCTGGAATATCATCAAGGTTTATTGGATTTGTCTCTGCTCCTTTTCCCTTTTCTGTCTATGTTTCCTTGATCTGTGGACTTTCTGTATTTTGAGGAGGTATCTCAGAACCTTTCAATTTATCTTTATCACTTGTATCATACTGAATAATTGTTTCAAAACCCGGAGGAATGGTTTCTTTCTCTTATGTTGATGTTGGCATTTCGCCTTGCAAAATCTTTGGCAAACACTGTCTTCTATTTCTTTGAAAGGATGCAAACCCCACCTATGCATCAGGTGACAAGGTTTGTACTCTACTCTGAACTTCTTCATAAGATTTAGCATTTCTAAAAATATCATCATAAAATGAAACTTCATGTTCATATGCCTTCAAACCACATTGTGTGACATGCCGATTGATTATTTGATATGGTTCATGTTTCCTGTGTTCTATATCCACTAATTTCACTTCACTCAATGATTGGGCTTCTGACTTAGAATGACCTATGTTTAATAAAACAAATTTCCCTAAATAGACCGGAAAAGATGGCCATGCCTTCTTCTGTTGAGCTTTCAATTCTAGCCCAATACCACCATTTATCAATTGATGAGCCACTTCTTTGCATATTAGCCTGTCTGGTAAAATTTTGGGCAATGCATGAGGCGGAATTGAACAACCATAAACTCTCACATAGGAAAAATTTTCTTCAATAAACCAGTCAGCAATTGTTTTGAGGTTTTCTATTATGGTGTTGGAAATGCGAGGAGGTTCGCATCCAAAGAAAATTCTGTGTAGAGGAATAATTACATGATGGCAAATCTCATAAAAATTATTTTTGGCATTCTCTTCCCACATGGCTGAATGGTACTTATGGACAGGTTCTGTACAAGAAGCATTCCAACTCCAGTTCATTAATGGGAAAGGAGTCTTAAAGCAAATAGCATCCATTATATAGGCTGACATATAAAAGGCCACTGTTTGTCCCTTTGACCTAGCTATTTTGTAATTCATGACTTCTGAGGTGTGTTTTCTGATAAAATTTTATGCCAATTGAAACTTCCTCCCTCTAAAACTTCTTCTAATAAAGGTGTCCAGTCTGCATTAAAATGAAAAGGATCCTTTCTCCCAAAAATTCTACACAACATCATTGTTAAATACACCATATATTCATTTAGGAAGCTGTGCCATAAATTCCAAGTTCATTAGCCCTAAATTTGTTTTCATCTTTGGACCATCCTATTATTATGTTAGGGTATGTTTGTCCACCTTCAACACACTCTTTTTGTTGAAATGCAGCTACAAATTCAGAATTAAAGGTGTGCCTGTAAGTGGGTGATAGCTTATACATTACTTGGATATGTTCAGGCCTGAATGAGCCGATAACAGCTCCTTGCTCATTCAGGATACTTCTGGTCAGAACATCCACTTTATCTAGTGCCCAGGCAACCATGTCGGTATATGAAACCAATCTTGGGCGTGCAGCAACCTTATGAAGCCCAGTCTCAGCGATGTCTTAGATATGGCTGTCTGTACCATTGTCTGCATATGAAAGATCATCCTCCATTTTCTCAGCAATTGCGGCCCATGATTTAATAGAGTGTACTACTCCAGCTGCAGTAGTGTCTGAAATGATATCACCTTCCGGTTGCTCTTCGATTTTCTTTGAATCCTTTTTGGGCGCCATAGCTCTATGTTTACCAGCTCTGTGTTTAGTACCTCAGCAGCAAGATTCCAAAGCAAACAAAACTGCCAATGGTGGAGCAGCCCCAAAGAAGAGGAAAAAACTCTGTGTTCACTTGAATACCTGTAACAGAGAAGAATTCAGCTTCGAAATAATGTAAACGTTTCAAAAGTTATTTCGAATATATCATAAAATCCTCGAGATTTGTAACTCTGTTATGAAATAAATGCAAAGATATTACCGAATATATGCATTTAATATTTGTACCTGAGATTTTCCAATATTTTCAAATATAATATAAACCTAACAAATGGATAAATGTCGTATAAAGATCATTTATTAAAAGTTTAAAACCTTAAACCTTGTTTCTGAGAATAATTAATTAGCGTTAATCTTAATTTTAGTTTGAAAATACTTTCATCGGGGTTTCAAAACTTTCGATGTCAAGAAAATAAGTCATCATAGAACCCTGATCGCCGAAATCGTGATGTATTATTTAGTTAAAACCCTATTATTATCTTAATTAATCCAGATTACCTTTTTGGGATTTCATTAATCAAGAAATCAAAAATCGGGAAATCGGGGATCGGGGAATTGGGAAATTCAATGATATGAAAATTGTTGCTCACAAAATCATGAATCGCGATTTCCCGATATGATTATTTACTCTTAATCATGCTTAACAGTAATTAGATTAATTTCCAACCTCACTTAAGAATTATTTGAAATTGGGGATCGGGGAATCGGGAAATTCGATGATAAGTTTCTTTGTTCTCACAAAATCGCGAATCGTGATTTCCTGATGAGATTAACTTAAGGTTAAAACCCTTTTTAGATGTGATTTAAGTAAATGATGAATTAATAAAGGATTAATGTATTGGGAAATCAGGGATCGGGATTTCGCTGTTTGATTTGTGTTGAACATTGTTATTTCAAAACTCTGAATCCCGATATCCCGATGTGAATTTAACATTTTTTAAGTTTTAACATTACTGTTCATCTAAAAGATCATTTGAGAAAGTGTTTGGAACATATATTCATTTCTCTTTTAATCAATATTTATCCAAAAATGAACCATAAAGGCATTTCGAATTCATCGAAGATGAAATGTTTTGTTTTAAAAAATTTTATATAATGCAAAGACTCAAAGATACAAAATTTTTTATCCTTAAGGTCAAAAAATCAAGGTCTGTTTCAACATAGGCTCCAACTGGGGACCTCGTCTCCCTGCGGGACGAGGAGAACATGCAGACTTAGTGCCTACATTGGGTAATGGGGTCAAACATTTATCTCTGATAAACTGTTCAAAATTAAGAAAAGAGAATCGCGAACAGTCTTGAAAACCCTTTCAAAACTTATCATTTATTGAAATTCGGTTATGGTCTTCTTCAAAATTTTCCTTCTCATTCTAAAATTGAGTTAGTATTGAGATGGTTAGGACAATATTTAGAAGCTCAATAGATTATTAAACATTTCAGCTTGCATCAATCGAAACAAAATTCATCAATTTAAAACTGGGAAGCTCTATTTGACTTAAGACAAATATCCAGTTTTCAAAAAATTGATAACTAGAATAGAGTTGTAGATAAGTGTGACACTCTTACAGATACCTTAGACATTGCTTCACTGCTAGTAGGCTTGTTCAGTACCCTGGTGAAGTTATCTGTCCCTTTTTACTGAATTTCCTTTCACCGCTTCGAACGCTAATTTTATGTCTAAGCATTGCTTCACTGCCAGCAGGCCTGTTCAGTACCCTGGTGAAGTTATCTATTTTATATTTTCAGATGAGGGTAATCATTTAAATGAATTTTCTTTCATCGTCTGTAGGATTAGATGGGGGCAATCAATTATGAATTTCCTTTCACCATCTTTCTTATGCTTAGCTCAGGCTTACGAAGTGGGGGAAATCAGTGATACTTAATATATCAGGGTTGGTGATCTGTGTAAAATTTTATAATCAAGGTTTGTCAACTTGTTTTGATTATTCTAGGCCAATTTTTCTCAACCTTCAAAACTTCCAAAGTAAGTAGAGAAAAATGGAAAACATTTTCAATGGATCTTCTTTTGAGCAAGCTAAAAAGTTCAGACAAATTGTTAAACAACTAAAGATATACAAATTTAATCTCAAACTTAACCATTTTTAGTCAGAGAGAAAAAGGTGAATATTGACCTATCTAAACTCAATCATTTGATAAATTTCCAATTTAATACAAAATCTCTTTAACTTTCAGGCACATGGCTCAATATCAATACTCTTATATTAATTTGTCGAACTCATGTACAAAACATGCAGAAGGTATGTATTTAAAAACTTGAGATATAACTGCGCAGGAAAGCAGGGCATTTAGTCTTATGTCTTCGAAGATACGAATATTAGACAGGCTCTTGGCCGACTTCTCAAGCAGAAACTATCTCAGAGACACAAAATTATTTTTTATTTATATTTTTATGATTTTACAAATTTTTATTTTTGAACAATTTGAGAAAGAAACCTATATGTCCACATTTATTTTATTTTATTTTAATCTTTTATTTATTTATATATATATATATATACAAAATTTTATTTATTTATTTATTTATTTATTTTAATTTTATTTATTTATTTATTTATTTTTTATTCCATGTAATGCTTTAAGAAACGTGCATTAATAGGAGCATTTAGGATCTTACCATCTAAATTTTTCAGTAGAAAAGAGTTTTTACCTTCAGAAGTAGATATTTTAAAGGGTCCATACCAGATGTGATCAAATTTACCGTTTTTACCCGAATCTTCCTTTCGAGCATCCCACCTTAGAACTAGATCTCCAGGAAGAAAATTTATGTTCTTGGCCTTGCGATCAAATAGCAGCTTCATATTATCCTGGTACTTCTGTAGCTTTTCGTCTATTACATCCCTCTACTGTTGGACTTCAATTAATTGGTTTATTCTTCTGGTGAGAGGATTTGGCTCTTCCTTCTCATCCTGCCAAAACTCCATTACAGGAAGTGCTAAGTTTATGGGTAATACCGCATCTGTGCCATAAACCATTTGAAATGGTGAGGTACCAATAGATTTCTTCATTCCTATTTGATTTGCCCATAAATCATACTTTAAATGTAAGTGCCAAGATTTTTTATTTTCCTTTAAGACCTTCTTGATTATGCTGATCAAACTCTTATTAGAAGATTCAGCCAAACCATTTCCTTGTGGATAATATGCTATGGAATGTCCTAGTACAATGTTATATTTTTGACAAAAACTGATCATTGCCATTGACTTGAAATCTTGAGCGTTATCTGTTACTATCTTTCTAGGACATCCAAATCTTGCCAATATATTTTCTTCCAAAAATTCTATAACCACTGAGTCAGTGGCTTTCCTGGTAGGAATTGCCTCCACCCACTTGGTGAAATAATCTGTGGCAGTGAGAATCCACCTATGTTGGGCGCTTGAATGTGGATTTATCTCAGCTATGAAATCAAGCCCCCATTGCTGGAAAGGGGCTTCTGTTTTGACTGGAACTAATGGCATAGCTGGTAACTTCTGTTTCCCAGTGAAAAATTGACAAGGGTTACAAGTCCTTACCTTAGCATTTACATCAGGGAACAACTTGGGCCAATAATAACCAGCCCTTAAAATTTTGTATGCTGTTGCTCTCCAGGCATGATGCCCGCCACAGACCCCTTCATGAAACTGACTGATGACTTCCTCTATCTCTGATTCAACCAAGCAAACTAAGAGGAAACCAAGTGGGTCTTTCCAGTATAATGTTTTCTCAGAAATGCAATATTTAACTACATGCAATTTCAATGTTCTAGCTTTGGAAGATGACAATTCATCTGGACATTTCAAAGTTAAAAGATATGTTAATATATCTTTATACCAATCAGATGAAATGAATTTGTCCTCAATCTTGTTTTCAATCATTTGATCATGAATTTCATTCATATCTATCCAATCTTCTTCTTCTTGAGTGTTGTTCATCCCAAGAGCCCGAAAATTGGATTCAGCTAACAGTCTAGCTAAACCCTGTCCTTTAACTAATTTAGTTGGCTTGACCTCCAAGTCAAATTCCTGAATCTTCACAAGCCATCTACCTCTCTTGCCGTCACTATCTACTTGTACTAAGATATCCTTTACAGCGCTGGTAGGTACATATGCAATGATTTTGGAATGTAATACATATGTTCTAAAAGCCTTCAGTGCTTTAACCATTGCATAAGCTTGTTTCTCCATTATATTGTATTTAAGCTCAGTGTTTCAGAGGCTCTTACTGAAAAAAGTGATGGGTTGCTCAAATCCCTCTTCATTCTTTTGGAGGAGAACAACAACCAATGTATGTTCTGAAGCAAATGAAAAAATGAAGAACTCCTTAAGGTAATCTAAACTTGCTAGTACCAGAGCTTCACTTATAAATTTTTTAATTTGAGAAAAGGATGCCCTTGCTTCTATTGTCCACTTAACTTCGTTGTTCTTCCTGAGCATATCTGTTATCAGTTTAACAATTTCATCAAAATTAGGAAAAAATCTTCTCAAAAAAATTATTTTTCCTAAAAAAGATTGAATCTCTTTAACATTTCTAGGAATATCTAATGTTTCTATGGCCTCTACTCTCTTCGGATCAATTCTGATACCATCTCGAGATACTATATGACCTAACAATTTTCCCTCTAGCATGGCGAAATGAGATTTTTTTGGATTCAATGAAATACCATACTTACGACATTTTTCAAAAGTTTGTTTTAAATGAATAATGTGATCTTCATATGATTTTGAAAACACAGTAAGGTCATCCAGGTATATAACTACAAACTTATCTCGTTCACCGACAAAAGCAATATCCATTGCTCATTGAAATGTGGCTCCTGCATTCATTAATCCAAATGGCATTTTATCATACATAAAAGTACCCCAAGGAGTGGTGAATGCAGTCTTTTCCTTATCAGGTTCACTAATAGCAATTTGGTTATATCCTGAAAAGCCATCAATCATGGACATCCTAGTAGCCCCTACTACTTTTTCCAGCACATGATCCATTTTTGGTAGAGGGTAGTTGTCTTTAAGAGAAGACTTATTTAAATTTCTAAAGTCAACGCATAATCTGATCTCTCCATTTTTCTTTCTCACTGGTACTAAATTGGCAACCCAATCAGAATATCTCAAAGGAACAATAGTTTTATCATCCAAAAGTTTTTTGACTTCTTTTTCAATGACAGGTAGTAAGATTGGGTTAAACTGTCTTAGTTTTTGCTTGAAAGGTTTGACACCTGGTTTAAGTGGGATTTTGTGTTCTATCACCGAGGTGTCATAAGTTTTTAAATCTTCATAAGACCAGGCAAACACATCTTTATATTTTTTCAATAACTCTGTATATTTTTTTTTATTTTCTATTGACAAAAATTTGGATAACTTAACCATTCTAGGATTATTTACAGTTCCTATGTTACAGTCTTCAACCTCTTCTAGTTGAGGTTGTAGAGTAGTCTTAGAAGGCATGTCATATTTATTAAAGAGTCTTTCTAAAGGTATTAGACCTTTAGGGATTTGATTATTTTTTAAAACAAGCATCCGGTGATCAGCTATTTTATCATGGAACTCTTTTGCATCTTCACCTTCCTGCATGATCCAAAAAGGATCATTTTGATTCTCCTGATCATTGTATGTTTCTGAAAACTCATCTAAAGATTCAAGAAATTTTTTGAGTTGCTCATCATATTCGAAAACTTGCCAATGTTGCACATTATCAGGTATGGAAGGGCGATGCCTCATTTGGATATGGTATTTTAAATTAAAGGACATCAGGGGACTGAACGTATAAGCAGCTTTAGCTAAGGCATCGGCCTATTGGTTTTCAGATCTAGGGACAAAATGAAAATTGGCAGAAGTGAAGAAATTCTCAACTAAATCCCATACACAGTTTCTATAAGTCCTTAATCTAGGATGTTTTGCTTGATATTGCCGGTTTACTTGTCTTATAATTAATTCGGCATCACCGAAAACTTCAATATTTTTAATTTTCATTTTTCTTGCAGCTTCCAATCCAAGTACTAAAGCCTCATATTCACATACATTATTTGTACAGTCTATATACCACTGGAGCCTATAAGAAAAAGGTATTACAAATTGATCGTCAGGGGCAATAAGGAGTACTGCAGCCCCAGCTCCAAGATAGGAGGAAGCTCCATCAAAAAACATTTTCCATGTACCGGTATTATATACATTTTCTTTTATTTCATTTTTTTGAACTTTTTCTTCTGTATCTTTATCATCTACATCTATCTCAAAATCATCATCTAATGATAAAATACAGTTCCCTAAATCTTGATCTGCGATATATACAGGGTGATTTTTAGGATTTTTTGGGTCGCTCACAGTGAAGGCCATCCGAGTTTCCCTGTATAGACGAGTGAATTGTCCTCCAAAAACAGGGATAGTAGCATATGTCATATCTAACTAGATGGATCCCCCAAGTTTAGCACCCCAAGATCTAGATAGTAGCATTCCATATTTTGGTGGAATATCTGCAACTACCACATCCATGAGAATGCTTTTAGAGGGTATCTGAGCCAAGTTAACTATGAGGTCTTTAATCATCCCTATGCATTTAACCCTCCTAGAATCAAAAGAATACAAATCGCCATAGGGTCTAGTAACTTCAAGACCAAGTTTATCCATTATTGCTTTGGGCGTGACATTATGTGAAGCTCCAGAATCTAACATACAGTTGTGTAAAAGGTGGTCAAAAATAGTAAGTGTGATATAAAAAGGAGCTACTGTATCTTTTGCCCCTTCTACGTGTGGACCGAAAACTATGATGGGTTTATCATATTCTGAATTAATGGTGTCATCTTGACTTTCCTTTTCAGAAAAATTGATCATTTTAGCTATTTGTTTTCGGTATACTGGATTTTTGGCTAATTCGACAAGAGGGATAGGAATTTTGATCTTGCTTATTTCGTTTTCTAAGTTAAAATTTCCTATGGCTTTGTCGGTCTCAATGTGTGGGTCTTCCATAACCTTTTTCTCAGATTTACGTTGTGGTGCGACCTTATTTTCTTTCATGGGAGTTTGAGTATTTACAGGGGTAGTTGTTACAGGCTCTAACTGCACAGGGTTATCTGTTATATTTATGTTTGCAGACTGTTTATCTGCAACTTTAGGGTTTTCCTCATTAGTATAATTTCTAAGAAAAACCTTTTTCGCTTGAACATTAGGAAGATTTTTATTTCTTGACCTTAGATTATATCTTCCCTGCAAATCAGCAATGATGTCATCTACAACATTTTGATATGTATGATCATCAGTTGCATTATTGTTGACTGTATCTTCTGATTTACTTTCCTTATTTAATGATGCTTCATAATCTTGTCTGGATAAATAAGGATACTTGTTATCATCACCAAGACAATGAATATCTTTGTCCATCTCTTCAAATTTGCCAAAATCTTCTTCTCCAATATAATCTTCAGTTTTAAAAGGTGCTTGTACTTTCTGATCTTCATTTTTTATAGTTTTATGTGGTCCTTGTGTGTCAGGATTTTTTCGGAAATCCTTTCTGGGAAAATTATCCCTTCTAGGTTTTTCTAATTCCATTTTAGAAATTTTATTGGAGAGTTGTTGGATGACCCTGGCCATCTCATCTATCCTATATCCAACAGATTTTCCCGACCCTGAAGGTCCACCTTGTTCTTTAAATTTTTTGTTCTCTTTATTTACATTTTCTGTCTTTGCTTTTAACTTTCCAGAGGCCATCATATTTGATTCAATTTCTATGGCATCATCTTGTATCTTAGGAAGATCTAATGACCATCTCTCCCTCAACAATAAAGCAAAGTTAGGATCAAAATCTCTAGCATAAGTTACTTTAGATGAAGGTTGTGAAGGCTTAAATTCAGCTGGAATTTTGTTATATAGTTTATTAAATCTTTGTGTAAATTCCAATACTGATTCAGAATTTTTCTTTTTTAGGGATCCAAACTCTGTGAGGTAATAGAGGTGATCTTTTCTCTCACCCCATTGTCTAATAAAGGCACTTTCTAGCTCCTCATAAGATGTTAACGAACCAACTGGTAAAGATCTAAACCAAGTTCTTACCTGTCCTTCAAACGTTTGAACAAGTAATCTGGAATAAACATCTTCATGTTCTATTCCCAGAATGTCTGTGAATTGATCGAAAAATTGATATGTTCTTGTGCGGTTAGATCACCCTCCACTGTAAATTTAGGGAGGCTCTTCATATCAATTTCTGGAAGATCATGAAGAGGGGAAGGAAGAACTAGAGGAGCATACCTAGCGGCCACTTTAGCAAAAATCACGGGAACTGGTATTTGATTCCCTCCACCTCCACCACCTCCTCCTCCTCCTCCAACATTTTGTCCCGCCATGGTTAGGTTTGGACTTGAATTTGGGATAGTATTTGGAGAAGATTCTTGGAAGATAGGAGACGAAACTTCGGGAAAAGAAAATGAGTCAAAAGAAGGTGGTAACGAAAGCGATCGTTCAAAAGATTCAGAAGAATTTGATTTCATAAAATTAGAGTGGTCTGTATTAAAAGTTGATAAAAGGTTTTGTTTAAAAGATTTTCTTGATTTTAAGATTTTCTCCAGATTTGAGACTGGCGAGGTCTGTTTGGTATCTGGGTTTTTTCTGGTATTTTTTTGGCTACTAGCCAATTTATTTAATGTGGAGTCGCCAAGTGAAAGATGATTAGCCTTATAAAGTTTTATGTTATTGTTCACTATCAACAATAGAAAGTGTCAATGTCATTCTTCCCAGGGAAATAATTCATTTCTTCGTTCCCCGGCAACGGCGCCAAAAAGATGTTGTTCCTGATTTTGTGTTTTAAGGCTATAAAACACACCGTCAAGGCACCCAAATATGATAATACCTTTAAAACAAAGAAACAAAGAAAAACTAGATCAGATTCAGTTTCTCAACTGTCTCTGTCTTTCTTCCTGTTGTTCCTGGATGGTTATGTCACGTTCAATCGCTGCCCACGATCATTCTAACTCAGTCCTATTTGTTGCAGTTTGTAAGATGGCGTTAAATAGGTTTAGTGAAATGCTAGTTTGATCCTATAGACCAGGTTCTACGTTGGGTTGTCTACCGT
>CBVK0100976917.1:0-12957 GCA_900067695.1 Picea abies
CAATGAAATTACAATATACTTTTACAAGGCAATTTTTGCTTCGGGGGCTTCGCCCCCGAACCCCCGCTAGGGGCCCGCTTGCCCCCAGACCCCCCAGCTGGGGGGATAGGCCCCCCGGACTCCGCAGAGGGGGTACCCCCCCTTTGCACTCCCCCTCGTGGAAGAGTGTACATACTTCTGGGGTGTAAATACTTCATGGGGTATAAACATGGCTGAACGCAAGGACCTCTGAATCAGGAAGATAATCAAGCTCCACAACCAACATCGATTCCACCAACAATTACAGTTTTTCTTTCTCTCACTCGTTAATTGCGAATGCAAGAGGCCTAAGAAAAATCCCCATCTTGATTATGAATTACGTGTCAATTGGAATTATTCTTACTTGAACACGTATTTTTCCTGTTTAAATAATTGTCATGATTCCACATGTAATTACATTCCTCTTAGTGGAATATGCCCTCTAAGACAATCGACCATACTATCTGTGATATCTAGTTCTCTCTCCTGCGAATTCTCTATCAATTAACATTCTTCTTGTTTGAATACGCTCTTGAAATGATTCCACCATCTTGCTTGTGACGCGTGGTTCTCTCGCTCACTTTGTCGAGGCCTATGCAAAAATCCTATCTCTATTGTGAATTTTCTTTCAATTAGCATTTTTCTTGTTGGACTACATCCTTGAAACCATTCCATTGTCCTGCTTATGATATATGGTTTTCTCGTTTGTTTTGCAAAGGGATTTGTAAAATCTTGTTGCTCTTCTGTGATATCTAAAACTGCAAAGGACTCCCAATGCCTATGTAATATCCTCAACGACCATGCCATTAAGAAGCTTGACCTCAACACCACCCAAGCCATGGATATTCCTCGAAATACAGAAAAAGTTAAGTCCTTCCCCTCACCCCATTTCTCGCATTTCTTTTCATATTTATACTCATGCCTTCTTTCTTTCGGCAGTGATCATTGGGAGTTGCTCTATTGGAAAAAGTCCAACTTCAACTCCCCCTTCCTCTTCAGGTCATAAGTCCTACTTTCCTTTGCTTTCTCATCAATCACTATTTCCTTCAGTTGAGAGAGAATAGGGTGGAGAATTAATGAGAATCATAATGTTGTGGTGGGCAACGTCTTTACCACAAACAAAAAGAACAACTCAAGCACGAGAGTTGCTGTGAAAATGTTGTCAGTGGTTTCTTTGGTGTTTATGCAATTTTATGATTATACATGGATTTCAATTTTCTTAGGTTTATTAACTATTATAGATACATATATGGGGCTAAAAAATTCTCACATGTTTAAATGAGAAAATGTGAGATCTACGACCCACTAGAATGGTTAGCCATTTTGTGCAAGAATTTGTGAGGAAATACAAAGAAGAAAAACGAGAAATGCAAGAGAATTGAGGAGGCTTTGTAGTGCATGTGAGTGGGAAAAGAGAGAGTTGTCTTCAAGTATGGAGGTCATCGTTGAAGTACTATGTCTTCATGAAACCCAAGACCTTCATTCAAAAATTAGATGAGCAAATTTTGAGTAGATGAGAAGGGCAACGAACATAGGAGGGATCATGGGAGGTCGAACGGATAACAACCATTGGGTTCCATCATGCTAGAAGGTAAGGCATATTGACAAAGAGGATTGACACGAATATTGATAGGAAAACAAGAAGGTCATTTGGTTGATATGTTTTGCCTGGTAGACAGGCTTTTGGAAAAACCTTTTCCCATATACATGCCTTCGGCATAAATATATTGAAATGCCCTAACATGAGACTCATACCGAGATTATATTAAGAATGTAGGAAGTGTCAATTGTGTTTATTATTGAGTCTTCTTTCTAGAATCATTGCTGTTGAAATTTAACATTTCCCTATTGAAATTGGGAGTGTGCCAAAGAAAAGCATGTTAAGCAATTAAGATACCATCAGAGAGTTTTTGTCTTTAAAAAGGTAGGTGTTTATTCCTCTTTCCATTTTCTCTATGTAATTAAAGGTAGATGTTTATTCCTCTTTCCATTTTCTCTATTTATTTAGTTGGGTTTCAAAATCTCTTCCTCATTGATAATAGACATTGTATCGTTGAGATCTATGTGTTCGAAGTTGTATAAGCCATGAAAATTCCTATTCACTTTCCTTCAAAATCATGGCTATCAAAGTCAAAATGACATGGATTTGGTATGGTTATTAGGTCTATGATAGCAATTATGGGAGTTAGCTTGAGCTTTAAGTTTGTCCCAAAATATACCATTCATGAATTCCCCACAAAGGCTTGAGTGTTTGACATTTGGTTGTCATTGATGTCAACAAGAAGTGGTTTTCATAGATGTCAACAGATGCAATGGGTGTATTTGGAGAAGCCTCCAAAGTCGTCCCCTTATGGTGTATCTCTAAGCATGGCCCTCCTGAGAAGATGCTTTGAAGAAGTCTATAAGAAGTCCCATAGGTGTGGTCGTGAAGCCCGAAGTTGTTTGAGGAATAAGGACATGAAGGAAAATGTAAATGCAAGTAACACAATCATAGATGTATAGTCCTTGTTGTGTCATTTCTCGTGATAGGTGGTACGCCATGTGGTTCCTCATGGTTGAGGAGCTATGAGCTCATGAAGTTGGAAGCCCCTAGTTGGTTACAAGACAATTAATCAAAGGGTTAAGTGGTTGTAACAAGAAACCCCTAAAGTAAGGAAATAAGTTACTTAGCAAAAGTATAAATACCCCTCAAGGAGTCTTTCATAAGTACAATTCACGCACATCTCTGTTGATTATATATATTGTGAAGAAATTTTGGTCTATTAGTGAATCTAAGGTTGCGTATGAGGTAGCAAGTCTTAGGGTGCGAAGGAAGGTCAAAGGTGAAAGTCTCAGAGTTGCAAAAAATGTGAGTAACCCTATTTTTTGAGGTATCCATGGGTTGCAAGTCAGAAGGACGCAGATGTACTTGGGCTGTAGTGGAGAAAAGCACAAATATTCGTGGATAATAGTGGAACCAGTCATGAATCTATGGAAAGTAGTTTGAAGAAGACGATATATCTTGTTTGCTGAATATGACATGCACTAGTTTGGTTTGTTGATATGAGACATTATGCACCAGGTCTTCTTCACGAGTAAATGTATGTCTTTTATATGTTTGGTTGAGGCTTGTATCATGGATGGGATGACACATGCTTGAGGAATGTATTGGACACTTTCTGGAATATGGTTGCCTATGGTTGAGGTCCATGTTTTGGTGTCACTCATACATGCTTGAGACATATCCTTGGTATATTGTATATGGTTGTTATGGTTCATTGTTAGAGGCACATATTTGTGATAGTGGCATATAATTGAGGCATATCTTATGGTATATGGTATGATGCATGCTTGAGGTACATGGTTTGGATACTTGATATGAGCAGATCTGGTTGATATATCAACGACAATTATAGTGACATGTTACAGGTTGATGTGATAGTGATAGGTTATAGGTTGATAATCAGTTATAGGTTGATGACAAGTTGATTATAGGTTGATTATCAGAGGTAGGGACAGTATCAGTGGTAGTGATAGTTTGGTCTACATTTATATTTCATGGTGGCAGGATGGGGCAAGGAAAGGGGTTGTAGCCTCCTTTCGGTTGGTGCCGGAGACCACAGGGAGTTGAAGATTCCTTCAGGTTGGAGCCTGAGAATCAGGGGGTTGTATCCTCCTTCTGGTTGGAGACAGATAATTCAGGGAGTTGTATCTTCCTTCAAGTTGGAGCCTGTAAATAGGGGGTCGTATCCTCCTTCTAGTTGTAGCTGAAGAATTGGGAAGTTGGTGCTTCCAATCAATTTATTCTTTTGATTCATAAGAAAAACATTCTATGGTTTTCTCCCATTTGGGTTTCCATGTAAATTCTGGTGTACTGTGTTGATTTATACTGCTCATGACATATTGATGATATACTTATAATGAAATTAATGATTACATATTGTGGTTAAAAGTGATAATAAAGTGCTCATACTGATTCACCCCCCCCATTTTCAATATTCCAACATTGAGAAGGTTTCATATTTGAATAAAAGTTGGGCTTGGCCATTGCATAACTCGTGGCCATTATCTCTTATTTAGAATAAGCTGAAGTTGTTTCTTTGATTCCCCACTCTCTTGAATATAAGCTACACATTCAAATTGTGAAATTATTAGTCTCAAATATTAACTGAGATTAACAAAACTACTTTTTGAACAATGATGATTCTTCACAAGTTTGGGATGTCTCCCAAGAAAGGGAAATGATATGAAGGAGTAACCTCCACCACAAACACAAAACTAGAGAAAGTGATTGTCATTGCTCAAACTCTCGCTAAGGGAAAGTCCCACCCTGCGAGGGAGAGCTTGGTGTTATAGCCCTAAAATGTCCTACTCTTGCATACATGGCCTTGGCCCACTTACTTGCATATTTTGCCAAAGCACTGCTCAAAAGGTCTTCTTAAAAAACCATTTTTTAGAATATGTACACGCCCTGATGCACTACTGCCTGCATACATACTCAGGCTGATGCACTATAGCCTGCGTACATACTCAGGCCGCTTCACTACAACCCGCGTACATACTGAGGTTACTTCACTACAACCCATGTACGTACTCAGGCTGCTCCATTGCCCTATGTACATACTCAGGCTGCTCCACTACAGCCCGTGTATACCTCCAAAAGTTGCAAAAAATAAAAAGTTGCAAGAAATTTGTTGAAATTTACGGGCTATTGGAAGTTTCCCAACTAATCCACGTTCTATAGCCCGTCACCCAACTGAATAACCATCCTTTTGTCATATAAAAGAAGGTGTTGGGGTCTCATTTTATACCTAAGAATAAGAATAGTGAAACTCTGCCCGATTTCACTTCCCCTCCTTGCCCAAGATATTGCTGCCTTTTGTGAGAAATTGCCTCAATATTCCCTCATTAGCCCCTTCTTCCTCCATTAAACCCATTCACTTCCATAGAAGAGATCATAAGGTTGAGAGAAGAAGTTCATACAATGTGCACTTGGAGCATGGTGAAGAGGATCCTGGACCAGGTTCACAGAACGATGGCCGACTTAGATTGTAAAGGTATAATCTTCGTGTTATGAATAAAAGAATTACATTTTCATGTCCCAGATGATGGTGTTTTGAGTGCTTTTTATTTGATTTATGCTTGACATTCTAACATCTAACCCTAACTTATATATGGAAGAACATGCTTGTAGTTCTTTGTTTGTCAATATTTGGATGCAGGTCATCCATGGGAGGAGACATGCAGTCAGTGGAACTTCCAAGCGCGAGGAGATAATCACCGATGTGGGATTAGAGGTATAGTTACCTGATCTCTTTTCTTTGCTTTCTTTATATTAGTTTCAATATGTTTGGGGTAGTATTGAGAATTAATTAGCTTTTAGATGGTTATTCACTCTGCCTACATTTTGAACCCTGGTGTAGTTAAAGGGGGGTTTTTCTCGCTAGCAGAATTGGCGACCATACTAGGGAAGCCTCTAGGGTTTTTTAGGCGATTTTGGGTTGTTTGATTGGTTTGTTTTCCTTTCAAGTTTCTTTGAGTTTTCTGAGTATGTCAAGGGATTCTGGTCACCTTCAGGTGCAATACCAGTTGTCCCTGCCCTATAAGACTGTTTGATCTTTTATTTTTGGAAATATACAAAGGTGTATGCACCCTGTCTTGAGTCGGCCCGTGTACATACGCGCTCTGCTCAGTAAACAACCCACGTACATACGCAGACTGCTAATGCAACAACCCGCGTCTCCGTGTCAAGAAAAGTTTTTTAAAAAAGAGGGAGTTTTCCTCTTTCCTGATTGAAGTTCACACTTCTCAGGGTTTCTTGGATCAGTCTAGAGTCTCTGTTTACAGCCATAGCCTGGGTATAGAGTTCAATTTACTTGTTTTCTTGATTGTCTTGTGTTTACTTTTAAAAAAGGGTTTTAAGCACGCTGTTGAATTGTAAATCTGCCTTCTTGGTTTCTTGATTGAATCCCTACGATCTGCAGTGGGCTAAAGGTTTTTTCCATTCTTGTTTCAGTCTTTTTATCCTTTTTTTTACTTGCTTTGAAAAAAAAAAAAAAATTTTCATTTTTTCTCTGTAAGGCAATTTAAAAAAAAAAAAAATATTTTCTTTTCAATTTGGTAAAGTAGTTAGAGTTGGTTATTTGTTAAAAAGAAAAAAGAGTCTGTTTTTTAAGTTCTTTATTGATTTCTTGAAACATAAGTAGCTTGTAGTCGAGCGAAAATACGTTTTAGGTTTTCTTTACAAGATCTTGAAAAAGTTAGTTAAAGAAAAGTTGGTTACAAAGAGTTAGTTATAAAACTTTGCTTTTGAAGTAATTTTGCTTTCAGGTGCTTTAATTTTATTCTCCCTTTCATCTCCTATAACACCATTAGTTTCACGACCATATCCCTGTGAGTAAATCAAGCCTTTAAAAAGAACACTTAATCTAAAATAAACTAGACTTTTTATGTTTGTAGGGTCAACCAACTAGTTTGGGGTTAGGGCCTTGAATTAGGTTGGAGAAGAAACTCTTCGAGGCTGTTAAATCAAACATTGGAGTCAGAGTTAAGGAGTGCTTAAGTGCAGTGTCGTAAAAGTTATCTGGGACCCCCCTCTAACACAGGGGATAAACACGAGGTCATGTGAGGAAAGTCAACGGAGATAACCGCTCCAAAGCTGGACTGAACGTAGTGGGGAACACATATTGAGGATTTGTCTTGGGAGTACTACCGATTGCATTTGCCTACGGAGCTTCATGGACCTCGAATCCGTTCAAGATCCTTTGTTGTCTTCCGAACCATTTTCCTCGACTCTACCCGCCCGATGACTGACTATGAACTGACAACTTAGTGTCCCATATTCTAGGGACTTACACAAGTGACTGCAGAGGTATACCACGGTACCTGGGGTAGACATCGGATCACAATTCATAGAGTATACCCAGAGGGTGCTTCCGTGTTCGAGTTGCACTTACACCAGTTAGTTTCTCCAGTATTGATTATCGTAACTGTGCTTCCTACTAGATAGTCGTCTGCTTGATTTTCCTTTAGGAACTTTTAGTGTGTGCTCTGTGATCTCTAGTTTTCCATAGTGAGTTACTCAGTCATTACTTTGGATCTCTGACTTAAGGTGATAGACCGACCACTCCTCCAGACGTGAGGAATTTTTGGTCTTCCGCTTAGAAATGTGGAGCTACCTCTTTATAGGCGTTGTTTTTTATAGCATTGGTTCGCCAGAGTCAGCGTGTGAGACTTTTATGGACTTGAACAATCCTGTAAGGGGAGAACCTATGCATAAGATCTTCATGGATAAATTTACTGATGATACCAAACAAGGAACCCCTTCACAAGGGGATTCTTGTGCTTTTCCTTTCTTCGTAAACGTTGGTGTCCCTTTGATGGCCACTTTGTACATTCTTGGGTTGAATGTGGGACTACCGGTCTGGTTGGGCACCATTCCAAATGTCCCAAATTCTCTTGACGCTTCTCAGTTAAGCATCTTATGTCATGGGCATCATGTTGATGTTCCTTCATCAACAAAGTCTTCTCCTCCTCCTTTTTCCTTCCCTGGTGAAAGTATAGCTACTAGTAACTGTAAGTCTAAATGAAATAGAAAGAGAAATAATAGGAAGAAGAAATCACCAACCTCTACGAGTCATGTTGGAGACAGTTCCTCAACCTCTGCAAGTCATGTTGAAGACCAAGACCCAGCCTCTGCAAGTCATGCTAGGGGCAAGCACCCAACCTCTGCAAGTCATGTTGGGGGAAAAAGTCCAGTCACTGCTAGTCATACTGGTGATATGTCTGTAGCTTCAACGAGTCATGTTATCAATCAATCACCAACCTTTGCAAGTCATGTCAGTGATATGTCAACAACCTCTGCTAGTCATGTTGGGAACAAGCAACCAACCATTGCCAGTCATGTTGGGGGCATTGATTCTATTGAGAAACCTAGATGGATAGGACGTAAGCCTAAGTTCCCTTGTTAGCTTTGCAAGAGAGATCACCTTACTCATCTATGCCCTGGCATTCTAGAGGTACAAATATTGTGGTCTCTATTTGCAAGCTCTTCTGATTCTGTTGAGAAACCTAGACAGATAGGACATAAGCCTAAGTTCCCTTGTAAGCTTTGCAAGGGAGATCACCTTACTCATCTATGCCTTGGCATTCCAGAGGTACAAAGATTGTGGTCTCTGTTTGCAAGCTCTTCTGATTCCGAGTCTTCTGAGGTTTCCTCATAATATATTCAACCTTTGGTTGATGAAGTGGTCACGCCGATGCAATCTTAGGTTGATCTCACTCCTCTTTTAGGGGGTGATGTTCCTGTAGACCATGTTGTCTTGTAGCCTATTCAGCTAGTGGTTGAGAAAGTGGCCACGCCGATACAATCTTCAGTTGATCCCATTCTTCTCTTGGAGAGTGTCGAGTCTACCAAAGTGGTCACGTCGATGCAATCTTCAGCTAATCCCACCATTCTCTTGGAGAGTGATATGTCTATCGACTATGTTTTTAGCATTTCTAGCTCTGTACTTTCAGAACAAGGGGGCATTCCGCTCGCTTCGAGCACACCCTCTCCAAGTCCTAGGATGGTCTCCTTTGATTGGAATGACCTTGTGGAGCCTCGTCTTCCTTCTTCTGCACCTTTTCAAATAAGGGTTGAAGTTAATTCAACAAACATTTATTGATGTATTGTGGATGAAGGAGCCTCCACAAGTATTTTATCCTCCTCAGTTTGGAAAGCCTTGGGATCTCCCGAGCTTGTGTCTACTTCGCATGAGTTGTTGGCTTTTGACAGACGTCCTAATCAACATTTGGGGATTCTTCCTCAATTTCCTATCTCATTAGGTGGGAATACTATCCTTGTCAATATTATAGTGGTGGAAGGCCCATTAGATTTCAATATGATTCTCGGGCATGATTATGTATATGCTATGAATGCTGTGGTGTCTTCTATCTTTCAGGTGATGCATTTCCCTCACAATGGAAGCATTGTCACTATCGACCAACTGACATTTGATAATCACCATCCTAATTCGACATCATTTTAGGCTGCTCCTTTATATGTTCCTAGTGTTTGTGTAGACTCTACCCCACGAGACTCCCAAATGAGCACACTTTGTTGTCTTTCAAGCTCGCTTTAAATTTCGAAAGAAACATCTGACAAGACTGTATTTATGCTTTTCGATATTGTCTGGATTAACTAAGAAAAGTAGCCCCTTGGAGTCTTGTTTAAGCCCTTTTCAGACTCTCTAAACATGAAAAGATTGTCGAGCGATCTTGTTTCCCTTCATGCTCGCCAAACTCAAATTTGAAGGCATGTCTGTCCGACAATAGTTTATCATTTTTTTCGGTCTGGACGGTCAATTTCATGAATAAAGGTATGCTCTAGGAACTTCGGTTTGCTAGAAGAGTATTCTCAGGTGTAAGTTTAACCCTTTTTTGGGCTTGAGGGACTAAATCTTAGAAAAAGGAACATTCTCCTTGGTTTTGGTTTATCACATTTTTCGGGCCTTGGAGATTACTTATGAAAAAGAAACCCCCATAGAGTCCATAGTTAAGCTCTTTTAAGACTCCCTAAAATTGAAAAGATTGTCGAGTGACCTTGTTCCTTCACACTCGTTAAATTGGTCCAGAAGAACATCTACTAGCATGAATTTAACCCTTTTTCTAGCCTGTAGATTATAGAGGAAAAAGGTATGCCTCGGGAGATTCGTCTTGTCGGGAGAGTTCTCCTCAATAACTTTTATACTTTTTCAGGCTAAGGAGACTAAACTCAGAAAAAGGGTTGGGAGTCCATAGTTAAGCTCTTTTTAGACTCCTTAAAATTGAAAAGATTGCCGAGCGATCTTGTCTTTGTCACTCTTGTTAAAATGGTTTCTAATAGACGTCTTTTCAGTGCAAGTTTACCCCTTTTTCGAACCGACTAGACTATCTCCGAAAAATGTACTCCCTGGAGTCTTCTTTTACATTTTTTTAGACTCTCTAAACGTGAAAAAACTACCGAGCTTACCTTCTCTGAGCTCGTGAAAATTACATTGAAGGAGGTCTCATCTTGTCTTGCTTAATCACATTTTCATCTCTGCGTCTTTGGCCTAATGCCGACTCCATGTTGCTCTCAATTGAACCTTTGAAACAAGCCTTATACACAATCCTAATAGCACTTTTCCTCTGTGACCTGACACCTTGACCCATGGAAGAATTTTTCTTGAGTGTCCTTTTCTTGCACATGTCTCCTTGCTCTAAGCATTAGTATGTTCCTTACACTTGGAACTAGTATGCTTGCTTGCGAAACTCGTTCCTCCTTTGTAACATAGCATTCTTTTATTCTTTTTTGAACTCTTTAAAAATTTAAAAAGACAAAAAAAATCAAATATTCCAAAAAGAGGGGACGGGAAATATGTATTCTTTTTTTCGACAACACAAAGAGTCGACTTTGGACAAAGCACATCCTTTCGTTTGTTCATCAAGAATTGGGATCTAGTATGACCTTAGGAAGCTGTTCTCGCTACATAGAGCTGTGTCCTCCTCCATTTGGTTACTCTTCCAAACACATGGAGAGTTTGCGTTGCCCCCTGCATCCTGAACTTATGTCAATGTCATGCTGCCTGAGTCTGATCATCTTTCGTGCTTTTGTTCAAGGGAAGTTTCACCCAACTTGAGTCAGCCTTTCTACAGTTTGTCTCTTGACCTCATGAGTCAACCATCTCGAGAGTCCAGTCAAGTCCTGATTCAAAATCAACGAAGTTCTCTACCTAATCATCAAGATCGTAATGTATTTTTCTGATGAGCTGCTGAAGACCTCAGGGTAGTGAGTTATATGATCCTATTTTACTCCTACCCGAGTTTTGAAGATCTTGAAGTTGTTGCTCGAGCTCTGAAGGCCTCATCTCCAACCATCGGGTGTCACTGGCTTCTTGAAGATGGATACTATATTTGTAAATATTTGAGTTTGAGATGTAGATCCGTTGTGTATTGCTCGCGACTACACTTTATATAGTTATATGACATGGATCTGCAGTGTATTTGATTAGCAACCATGATTTATTTCATGCTGAGCATGGGTATTCCTGCCTCAGAGAGACAATTGTTGTTTTGCAGATGGCACCTCCTGAATTCTGGTCCTGGGCTCACTTGATTTCGTACATTGGTGAATATATCGTAATGTATTTTGGCCATCAATTTCTCTTCTAACCTCACACATTAGGGGGCATCTATTATAGCCCTAAAATGCCCTACTTCTGCATACATGGCCTTGGGCCTCTTACTTTCATATCTTGCCAAAGCATTGCTGAGAATCTCTTCTTTAAAAACCATTTTTTAGAATATGTACGCGCCCTGATGCACTACTGCCTGTGTACATACTCAAGCTGATTCACTACAACCTGCGTACATACTCAGGTTGTTTAACTACAGTCTGCGTACATACACAAGCTGCTCCACTACAAATCACATACATACTCAGGATGCTCCACTACAACCCGTGTACATACTCAGGTTGCTCCACTACAGTCCGCGTACATACTCATGTTGCTCCACTACAACCCACGTATACCTCCAAAAGTTGTAAAAAATAAAAAGTTGCAAGGAATTCGTTGAAATTTACGGGATATTGGAAGTTTCCCAACTAATCCACCTACTATAGCCTATCATCCAACCGAATAACCATCCTTTTGTCATATAAAAGAAGGTGTTGGGGTCTCATTTCATACCTAATCATATGAACAGTGAAACTTTGCCCGATTTCACTTCCCCTCCTTGCCCAAGACATTGTTGTCTTTTGTGAGAAATTGCCTCAACATTCCCTCATTATCCCCTTATTCCTCCATTTAACCCATTCACTTCCATAGAAGAGATCATAAGGTTGAGAGAAGAAGTTCATACAAGGTGTACTTGGAGCATGGTGAAGAGGAGCCCGAACCAGGTTCACGGAATGGTGGCCGACTTAGATTGTAAAGGTATAATGTTCGTGTTATGACTACAAGAATTACATTTTCCTGTCCCAAATGATGGTGTCTTGGGTACTTTTTATTTGATTTATTCTTGACATTCTAACATCTAACCCTGACTTATATATGGAATAACATGCTTGTAGTTCTTTGTTTGTCAATCTTTGGATGCAGGTCAACCCTGGGAGGAGACGTGTAGTCAATGGAACTTCCAAGTGTGAGGAGATCATCACCAGACGTGGGATCAGAGGTATAGTTAACCGATCTCTTTTATTTGCTTTCTTTATATTAGTTTCAGTATGTTTGGGGTAGTATTGAGAATTAATTAGCTTTTAGACGGTTATTCACTCTGCCTACATTCTGAACCCTGGTGTAGTTAAAGGGGGGTTTTTCTCGCTAATACTCAGCCTCTCTGGATAGTATTCCTCCTACAACTACTTTTCCTCTTCCCGCTACCGGTCTGACATCTGCTCGAGGACGACGCCTGGTCCTGGCGAAGTTGGCTGGTCGTACCGGTACCACATCTATATATGACAAATCATTGAGTTAGTACTTTGACATTACCATAAAAAGGATAACATTTAAAAATTTAAAAAATAAAATAACTTTAAAATGTGTTTACCTATCTCTCCATGCTCCTCGCTAGGGGGCATAGGCATATCAGGATCCCTTAGGAAACTGATCCCTTTGTAGGGGTAGTCCTCGATCACAGGAATTTGATGGACCCACCAGTCAAATAATTTGTTATCAAAGACCACTTGTACTCTCCCCGCACCCTGTTGAGGTAAAAAAACTGCCCACCTACATAATGCCAGAAAGGAGGCAATATGGCCTCGTACTCTCTCCCGCGGGATAAGGCTTGGCACTCTCTCAAAAAATAAAGCGCACAACACGGTCCCGAACCTGAAGTTCTTGTTTGTTCTTCTTTGAAAGTCAGTCATTTGTTTTTCCTTATATGCGAGCATTATAATTCTCCAGTCAAAGATGGTGGCATCTAGACATTGAGCTACACAATGCATGTGAGATCGGAAGA
>CBVK0100976921.1:0-17918 GCA_900067695.1 Picea abies
TGACCGTCGGATCGTGGAGAAGTTGCGCAGGAGTTAGCCCAAAGGCGCAGAAGGGAACCGGTCATCGGATATTGGCATATTGGGCTTCGGCATTGACGAGGCAAGAGTTTTGTGCTCATTGAAATCACGAGTTGCGATTCCCCGAATCAATGGGAGCCATCGATGAGAACGGGGACACGTGGCGCAAGATCATAAGGAGTTGGGATTCGGGGTTTTGCAAGGCAAAAGAATTGCGACCGGTGAAATCGCAACCTACGATTCCTCAATATAATCCCAACCGTCGATTTGTGGGACACGCGCCAAAGGATCCCTTGGAGTCGGGGTTCGGGGAATCGGGATTCGGAGAATCGGGGTTCTCGACGTCAAGAAATTCTTGGATCACGGATTCGCGATCCGCAAAATCCCGAAGTGACGTGGCATGTGGGACCGCAGTTTCTAGTGGAGTACAGGTGGAAGCACACCGGCATATCGGGGTTCGGGGTTTTGAGTTTCATGTGACTGCGCTCACAGAATTCGCAAAATCGCGAATTCCGATTTCCCGATTTCCGAAGGGGAGACCGCCGAAGGAGCTTACTATGGGTAGTGGACTCCTGAGTGGAGTGGAAGAGTACTTGTAACTCTTCAGGCCTGGGTTGAGAGAAGGTCCTGGTCGAAGCAGCTTGTTGCCGAGGGCAGCAAGGAGGCGTCATGAAACGATTACTGGCTCGGGTGTATGGGTTTGTGTTTTCCTAAGTGTTGCAACTATGTGAAATTTGGGTTCTTGGAATGAAGAGTGGATGATTGTTCCTATAACAATTTTGAGTTTGTCGACGTTATTAGTGTTCCTAGGTGATAACTCTTTGTTATCACTATTGTTTGGTTGGAGGATCTTCTTAAGTCTTGGGTGAATAACTATCTCCACGCATTGTCACTAAATCCAGTCTCTGGTTTTCATGGGGTTAGTGGTTAGAGGTTTTCTGCATCAGTATGTTTTGTTCACTTCGGCATTGGTTGATTGCACCACCAATGGTCACAAAATGAGGGTCTTGTTCTTCCTCGACCCTATCATCACTTATGTGTTGTGATTGTTGACTGAAGTGAACGAGGGTTGTACCCTGCATGCGTTAAATAACCTTTTCCAGGCCAGAATAGAGCCCTACCTTTCAGTTATGGCCCCTATCATGGATTTGTTCCCAACCACAAATGATTCATGGTTTGTCTTGTATGCACCATGGCCTTGGAGGATTTTCCATTACAAATAATGGCTCTACTTTCCCCATGTTTACTGTGGAGCAACCTTGGCCCTCTAGTTTGGAAATTGTTTAAGAAGACCAGCCCGACTTGTTGTTTTACAAGTCAGTTTTTGTTGGATTGTTGTATAATTGTTGACTTTTTGAGAACAGGCTCGCCGAGTTGGTCGTATGACAGTCATGTTGGTTGGGATATAGTCACCGGCTCAATTATAATAGTGATAAATCCTACATTACCACTTACACTTTCAAAGAACATAGTTACTCTCCTTATGTCGATAACTCAATTTTTTGAATGGAAAGGGCCTTTGCCTCGATTCGATTGGATGTGTGGGTATGCGTCATTGCTACAACTTGTTAGGTTTTTGAGTTTTTAAGAGAGTGACAAGTTGTTTAGTAGATACATAGTTGATGTTTTTTGCACTGATGATTATTTGAATGTTTAGCTAACATTGCTGAAAATGATTGACGTTGCTCATGTCATGTTGTTTGTTTTCAAAATAGATAATGGTCATGGTAACTATGGGTTTCTCTTAAAGCCGAACGATTATTGAATCGAATGAATTTGGGAACTATTCCCTTAAGATTGTTTGATTGTTTAAGCCTGAAATTGCATGACATAGTTGTTTAGAGTTGGGATAAATCAAAGTAATACTGTGTCAGGTTGATGACCCAACAACGAATTGAGATATTGTTGTGACTGTGTGTTTGGTTTGGTAAAATGGAAATATTGCATCGTGCTTTTTCGGGTGGCTCTGCACTATGTATAGTATGGATAGTTTGGGTTTCATGGAGTTTTAATCATGTTTATCGATCATTTGTTATGAAGGGAAATGTTGTTGAGGCCTTGTCGTGTTGGTTAGATGGCCCACCTCTTTAAGCCATACTGAATTGTTTTTTTTTACAGTGGTAGTATTACATTGCCTAGGCAAGTTACCTTGTGCATAGCTTGTGTCTAAACGATGGTTGTTGGTTGTATATTTGAATATTGATACAAGTTGTAGTTTGATCTTGGTTCTTTGGTTTTTGCCTATATATATGTTAATGAATATCATTTCCTTTTTATGGTCTCTATTGCAGTAATAGTGAATTCATTATTATTTTGAGGACATGACTTTTGAGTATAGTTGTGGATTCAAGAAACACATGGGTAGTGGTAGTTTTTTATGGTTAATAGAGTGGGATGGCTTCTGTTTGGAAATTGTTATAAGATGAAAATAAGGGAACAAAATCCTTTTACATATTGTATAGGATGCCTATTGTTTTGCGATGGCACTGTGATGAACATTCGATTATGAATAGTGAACTTGTCATTTTTTCTGTTTTTTATTTTGTCCTTGACATGTGGGACTAACCTGTGGCTAAGAAACCACAACTCAGGGGTATCTAAGTCGTCAAAATCACCTGGGTATTGCAACTGGTCTGAGCCATGCCAACCCTTAACATGGCTAGATTTTTTGTCCCTGTAGGTTTTGAACCGATAACTTTAACATCACAGAGTTCCTTAACATCACACTCCATTACCGACTATCCTACACCTCGGAGACTATGAATAATGAACTTGTTAAATACACCGAAATTATTATTTAGTCAAGTGATTGATGGTTGATGAATCTCCTTTCACAGAATGTTTTATGGATCACTTAATTAATTCCATGAAGAATAATTGTCCTTCTTCCTTTCCATTATTTCACTTTTTTCTAATTACAAGCCCAATCACCTCCCATGTTCCTTTTTCACTCCCTATTCTGAGATTGATTACAGTCAAGAGAATTTATGTGTTAAAATGGATGAAAGTCGAAGTGTCTTGTGTGGATTACAGTGAGGTTTTATTGGTTTGCTTTACAATTGATTGTTGTTGTCATTGAGCAATGACCATGATTCTCCTCTTTCATTATATCATATTTTCTCTCAATACAAACCCCTCACATATCCCATAACCTTGTTTCACCCCCCTTCTCATTGATTAATAGTAAAACAATTTGTATCGATTGGATTGCATGAGTTTGATACAATCTGAGCCAAATCTATTTCATATTTTTAAGAGTTGTCATGTATGGATATTTACAAGATTATTAGCTAATCGATCACACATCTAGGATGAGTTTTTTTAGTCGAGGAGACCATGGACAAGGAAACAAAGGTAGAGGTAATTGGAACTGAGGACCAATAAGGAATAGGTTCTCCATACATTTTGAGGTTGATTCACAAGATCTTGGACAATTGTTTCATGTCGGATTATTCCATTGGATTGAGCAGGGAATAATCCAACCTAGGCCTGAAAGGCCCCCTGTCCAAGCCCCGCAAGCACCCAGTATCCCTGTACCTTCTCATGTCTCATTACAACCTGAGGTCCCTGAAAATGATGGATGGCAGGAGATTCTCCACTCGTAATTCACCCAACATCGTGGTTGGCCCAACTTGTCTTTGCCTCCTCATATGTTCGTTAGCCCCATTGCCCAAGCTGCCCCTAATTACTCGTTAGTGGAATCCTCCCATGCTATCAACAGATTGAAAACTAAGTGCCACCATACCCTTGATAAAGGAAAATCCACTACTTCCCCTTCCTCACCCTCCAATGGCTCTGACAAACCAGTGTCTTCCTGGATGCATTTGAGGGATGATTGTTCCCACATGATCAACGAAATTAGGCCTAAAGGCTCTACACAACCAAAGGAAAATTCAAGAAAATCAAGAGGTGACAACAAAAATCAAGGAAGGATTTCATCATAGAATGGGAAATATGGTTTTTGATTTTTTATTATATAAATTGTTTTATGACAGGTGACTTCAGGGATTTTTGGACAACATGTTTATTTTGGATATATGAGTATTATTTTTGAAATAATTTCAAATTTCATAAGTTTAAATTGCCAAAAGTAAATATGTTGATGGGAGGCACATGGAGGTGTGTTTTTCTTAACTAGTGGTTATGTTATGATTGTTATGATTGTTATGAACTAAAGGGAGTCACAAGGGCTCCCACCTACTAGTTATTATTTATTTATGACCCTCATTATAATTATTACTCCTCCCCCTAACTAATGTTAGTTGAGTCTTTTAATTAACTTAACTAGTGAATTGGTTCAACTTCTTCAACCAATTCTAATTTGTTAAAAGCTAAAGGAAAGGGAGGAACAAGAGAGGGATAGAGGCAGAAGCATGCTAAGGTTTTCTCTTTGAGGTTATGTTGAGATAGATCAATTTTCATTCATTTATATATTCATCACAACCTAATTCTCTTTTTATGATAGGAGGGTCTTATTGTAGACAATAATATTCAGGGATGAATCAAATCATTCAGACACCTGTTCTTCAGACGTGTTGATCTATCTTTGATAGTCTGTGTAGACTTGTTTGTTTGTGAATTAATTTTCATGACTGATAAAGGCTATTGTGCAGAGTCGAGTGGGCATAAATCTGTGGCAAGCTGATCTAACTTTTAGAGTTCAGTTTTGGTTTTCTGTTAGAGGTCCTTTTGTATGTTCCATTAGGGATGTCTAAGTTTGAATTTGGTCTAAGATTTCTATATGAGATTTTGTAAAGAAAATGACTCTTTTGTGAATTGGAATGAAATGAAGGATTGCTTTATGTTTCATCTATCTTGACTATCATCTTGGTGTCTTTACTTATGTTCTTACATTTATTTCAGCAACTATTATATTCAGAAAATTACATAAAAAGTGAGTTTCAAGCAAGATTTTTGTTGATAAAAGACTAGCCTAAGAAATCGTAGTTAATACTAGTGAGTTAGGATGTTATTTTTGTTGGATATAAACATAGGGTAATATTCCTGTCTACTTTTCTTTAACCAAGTAAAGTCTGAAAATTCTTGAGTAATATCAATTCATACATTTTCCTCAAAAAGTCGCTCACGATGATTCTATTGGGTGCACAATAAGGTAGGGGAATTATTCCTCAGAGGCCCTTAGTCTCCCACAAGATCACTTAGCAGAGTATTGAATCCATAAATTTAACATCGACCAAAGTCAGTCAAGAGGAGAGTGACACCCTTGGAGCACGTAGTGTATCTTGAAGGGTAGGTCGCACAAGGAAAACAGAAAGAGGTGAGTGGAACCCTTGGATCGCATAGTGCATCATGAAGGGCACATCATGATTTTAACTGGTAAGTGAATAAACCTAGTGTCTAGAAAATTAGGCCACCTTAGGACCTAGATGACCTTAAAATGAATCATGTGATAAGTAAGGTCTAAAATTAATTTTTCCTAATAAAAAGTCACTCAACCTAGTGAAATTAAAACCTAGGTCTAAGTGAACATGTGGTCAAAAAAATAATAATAAGTAAATGTGTAACAAGAAGGTGGGGTAAGAAATTCAAACTTATTTATTAAAGTCAAAATTATAATGAGGATTAAATTTTAAAAAATGGGTAAATGGTTGTTTTCATATACTCTTGATAAATTAATTTTTAATTAAAAAGGAAAAAAGGGTAAATGGTTGTTTTATATACACTTGCTAAATTGATTTTTAGTTAAAAAAGAAAAAGGGGGAAACTTGAAAGAAATAGGAAACTTAGGGAAAAAGGGAAACTTAAAGAAAAGGGAAAACATAAGGAAAAATTTGAATGTCTAACTTAGTAAGGAATCTTGCCTTTAGAAATTTTTAATTATGAACTCAAATAGGAACTAAGTAAGGTGTAAGTCATTTAAGAAGTATAAGGGAGTTTTGGGACACCAAGGAGAATTTTTATGATTGCTTTAGTTGGGTGAGGGAAATATGAATTTTTAAGTAATTGATAAAATTGATTTTCTGGTGCAACTGGGGGTCACGCGACATTGGAGGTTTTTTGAAATTAAATTAATGAAAAAAGGAATTTAATGAGAATTTGGGAAACTAATTACTTAAAAATTCTATAAAAAGGATGGAGGAGGAAGAGTATGGATCTGATCTTTTTTCTGTAAAGTTTCGCTGCTGAAATTTTACCTTGAGTGGACTTTCTCTTATGGGAGTTGGGATACATATCTTGGGTAACAAGTGGTAGCTCAACCTTGTGAGGTGAGATGGGTGCTAGCATTCTCTGGTATTGTGTGTGTGGCCCCTTTGCGGTTTAGGGATATTAGGGGGAAGAAGAGTACCCGTAGAGTTGGTTGGGAGGTACCAATGAGGTCACATCGGTTGGAAAGCGGGAGCTGGATGGAGCACACGTGGGACAAAAAAATTGGAAGAATTCACGTTTGGATAAGGTACGTCTGTTAAATTTGTTACTTGCAATGAAATTTAATTTACACATTTTATTTTTGTGTTCTTGGTTGAAGATTTCATTGCCATGAGATTTCTTGCACCTGCTTTCCTACGGTATTTGTAATCCCCTTTCTCATTGTATTCTGAATTGATTTACCATGGATAACCCAACCTCTTATTGCAATGACTTCTCTGTGTTTGTTTTTATTGATTGATACGAAGAAAAATTGATTTTTTATCTTCTATCCTTATCCATTAAGCTATTAGTTTGTTCTTGAGTTGTCAGCTAGGAGCCGAATTGATGGTCGCCACTTCGGTGTTTAATGACCTATAGATACAAATGCCATACTTTCTTGTGCATGGATGATAAGTGAAGGATAAATTTCACCCAACTATCTAACCCTTACTTATCTCTACATTTTCGATTGATTCATTGCCGAATGATTAGTCTTTGCACCTTCTAATGAATGAGTATCCCTGCGTTTTCAATTGATTCATTTTTGAATGTTTGGTCTTTCCGCCTTCTTGTGATTGAGTATCTCTCCGTTTTTATGGATAAAACTCTGTATTGTGAATGATAAACCTCTGAATTGGATGATAATCCTCGCATTCTTGATTGATAAATATCTTCTTGCATTTTTGAATGATTATTCTCAGCATATTGAATGAATGTCTCTTCTTTTGTCTGATTTTGCTCAGTGTTTGTTGTCCTACACCCAATGCCTTACCTATTGGAGAAATTTCTATTTTCGACACACTAGTTTAGTGGGAGTAACACTAGTTCATTGGGAGTTAACTGACTAGGTTTATTTTAGACTTTCTAATCTTATACCATCACTATTATGGATGCATTCCTAATTATAGGATGCCATTGCCTATATGAGTGAAGATCACTGACTCTTTGATAAGATCATAATATACATTGATTCTCATTCCTCATTGTGTACCTCTCTTTATTTTCTTGATAATCTTTGTTTGTACATGCTTTACCTAGATCTCTTGTGCAGGTTTCCATGAAACACTGACATGGTATCAAATCTATGCTGCTTGGACTAAGCTAGACAAGCCAAAGAATAAGGAAAATTGGAGTTTCGACGAGCTAAATCTGTGGTTGTACCTTTCAACAGTTATTCCTCCCCAAATGTTATGTTTTTGAGGAAATGATCTGCATAGAAAAGAAAATCGCCCATTCTGGAAGTGGGTTTTCAAACGTTGCCCAGATTCTTTACCTTTTTCTCAGAAAGTAAGCCACAAGTTAGCCTCCTGAAACTGATACAAATCTATGGTTGTACCTTTATACAGTGATTTCTCCCAAAATATTACGTTTTTGAGGAAAAAACTCACAAGGAAAGTAAATCAACCCATTTTGGTAGTGGGTTTTCAACCGTTTGGTGAGATTCCTCACCGCTGGATCAGAAAGTAAGTTTGAATATCATCTCTTGAAAATGATACGAATTTTCACTTAATGTGCCCTTTCTGCTGTGATTTATTAATTTTTCACTTGCAGATTGAGAGTAAATTTATAGGGGTTCCTAGAAACAGTGGGAGGGATGGATATGAAAACTATTATACAGTCAAATTTGGTGGTAATCCTCACACCATACAATTATTTTGATTGAAAACCCAAGGAGACATTCCAACTCAAAAGAAAAGGACTATATGATTTGATGATGGCGACAGAAACAAAACCTACATCAGTGATTGAGAAGATGAGATGGGTGAACCATAAGGATGATGCCACAAGAATAATTCTTGAGTTAATCTCCACTTATTATGGTTTCATGTTGTTACATGAAAGACTCCAAACGAGATCTAGTCCACCCTAGATGGAATCTTTGAAAAGAAGGATGAGATGCGAGGTCATATGCTTGAGGTAGAGAAGAATACCTTATACCCTAAAAGTTTTGATAATATACCAGATTTCTTTACTAAATTTAAATATTTGATTTTGAGCTTGTGTGAATGTGGTATTTACAAGTCTACACAAGAGAAACAACTTATTCTAACAATCTTGGCCAAACGAGAATCAAAATACATTGTATATGTCTCCAATTTCCATTCTAGAAGATGTCTTTTTGGAACAAATTGGAAAATGTCTACATTGGATCAGTTCATTGAGTCTCTTACACAAGACAAGACAAAACTCATATATATGGGCCTCATGAAAGATCCCAAAGAAAATGTACTCACCATGCATGATGGAAAAGGGTCATACAATCAGAAATCGAAGCAGAAATGAAATGATTTATTACATCTAGAGTCAAAGAAGGAGGGATATTCCAAACCCTTCAAGGATTCTTTTGGTTCAAAAGATTCTTCAAATTCCAAAGGGAAGAAAAATAAGAAGGGAAAGCAGTGTACATGTTGCAATAAACTGAATCATGAATAATCCACATGCATGAAGAAGTAGATCGATCTTATGACATAGGTACTTCAGTGGAATAACCTCAGAGACTTCATTCCTAAAGGATCCAAGAAGAAGAAGGAAGAAGACCATGCACCTAAGAAAGGTATTTATCATGCTCTGGTTGCAATTAATTCCTCATATGATTCATGGATTATAGATTCTAGTTCATCACATCATATGTCAGCTAAAGAGGATGTTTTTACTTCTTTGAGTTCATGCTCTGGACCTCCTATTCTCATGGGGTATGATACTCCAATAGTAGTTGCAGGAGAGGGAAGAGTGGAACTCCATAATGGAAGTTTTGAGAATGTTTTACATGTTCCAAAGATTTCTATAAATCTACTCTTAGTTTATCGGATCACTCAAACAGGTAAAAGGCTTGAATTTAAATCAGATTCAGTTACTGTACTTGACATGCATGATAGTTCCATTATTCCAGTTGGTGAGGTAGATCACAAATCAAGGTTGTGTAAGTTCACTAAGTTTACTGAATATGACTCCTCTTTTCTACTTACACATTCTAATGATAGTAGTAGAGTATGGCATGAGAGATTACATTATTTAAACTTTAGGAATATGCAACGAATTTCCAAGCAACGAATGTTCAAAGACTTGCCAAACATTAAGTTTTCTCAAGGGGTTTGTGAAGGATGCATTATTGGAAAGAATCCTAAAAAGAATTTTGAAAAGGGGAAGGCAAGGAGAACCTCATCTTCCTTAGATCTTGTTCAGAGTGATCTCATGGTTCCATTTCCACATCCATCCATCAACAACAAAAGGTATGTTCTTACATTTATTGATGATTACTCAAGCTATACTTGGGTTTATTTTCTCAGACAAAAGTCTGAAGTTTTTGAGCATCTAAAAGACTTCAAAGTTCTAGTAGAGACACAAACTGGGAAGAAAATCAAGATCCTATGTACATAAAATGGGGGGGATTATATCAAAAAATATGTTCAGAATCTTTGTCATGAAGCTGGTATCTTGTAATGTCCCCAAGGCCGAGCCCAGTTGTAAATATGATGTATGAAATGAATTGTAAATATGTGTTATAGGTTGGTGAGCCAAGTTTGTATAAGCCGATGGGCTTATGTGATTGTTAGGCCAGAGAGCCTAAGGGTTGGAGGCCAAGGGCCTGATTTTGTACTTGTATGTATGCAGTACATTAATAAATATAAACACCGCTAGGTGCAGACCGACCATGATGAATGAGTGAAGGGGGACTAAGCATCCATAGAGAGGGCAAGGAATTAGGGGCTGGAAGGTGGGAAAATGGACTAAGTGTTTAGCCTAGGGGGTTTAAACCTGGGAATAATATTTTAATATTATTCCAAAAAGACATGTGCATTTTATGTTTTATCCTAAGTTCCTGGCAAGGGGAGGACGTACAAGGGTGATGCGTGCTGGTGGAACACATGCAGTTCCATGGTGACAAGTGTCAACCTCGGCGCATGCGAATAAAATGGCCAGGATGAGCCATGAGAAGGGTTCCTCCTCCATTCTACCCGATTGTTTGAATGCGTACAGAGCCCTAGATAGTACGACTGACCCAAACCTTGTAGAGAAATCCACGTGCATTCCTGAGAGTCGAAAATCTTGTGTTGATTTTCATATTCCGCATGCATCCACTGTCTAACTGATCGAACCCGCGCGTGGAGGCTCTGTCCCAAAGTCGTGACCCTGAACCATTCTGCCATTGTTGAACCAGTTGGAAAGCCTATGTTTGGCTCTGTAAATTCATGTACACCTCTATTATGTGAGCCGAGAAGCTAGTGTTTGTTTCTGAAGAGTTAGTTTCACCTCCATTCTAAGCCATGGAGTCCGTGTTGACTCATCATGCATTCCTGTGAACCATCACTATAAGGCCTCAAACCATTGTTGAGCCTATTTTAGAGGTTGTGCTTGTATTCCCAGTTGGCTATGGTGACCACGCATAGCTGGATTGCTCATGGCTTGATGGCCAGCGCGAGTTGTGATTGAGGCTGTGTGTGATCTCTCTCTAGGAGATGGAGGTGGTTGTTGTTGGAAGAGGTTTCTTCCAGAGAGTGTCCAGCACTAGCTTCAGGCTCTGAGGCTTCTTGATCCATCCTATTACTGAGACCCAAAGAGGGAGGTTAGCATCGATGGACTGTGCTTGTGAAGGTGTATACTCCCGGGCGAAACAACCATGTGGGGAATGAGAGTTTGGTAATAGTGGGCATAAGATGGCATCTTGGGAAGAATCCTTTCAATTTTCTGTGTTCTTCTCCCTGTAACCTCGGCCTAGCCTAGGATTCCTTGCCTTGGGGTGGAGCTTAGTCCCAGCTCAGGGGTGACCAACTATTGAGTTGATAAGCAATGCGTTCTAAGGCTGGGAGGTTCTTGGAAGGCCTACACTTGGTTGGTAGATTCTACCACGGTTAAAAGATAAGTATTTAATTATGATTTAATCATGTTTTGCATGAATCTGTTGCTTATGTTATCATGATTTCCATTGTGTATATGAATTAATATGAAACTCTATCGATTGTTAATTATAGCAGTAAATAATATGTTTTACTCTAAGCTTAAATGTGTTTATTTGTTTAAATGCATGTGGATTATATAATACCTGTATGAGTTATGTATCAGAGTGGTGTTATAGATTTCTTTTAAGAGTGTTTAAGCCTTGGTAGCCAGAAAAGGTGCGCTACGGTTTGGTACCAGAGCCAAGGTTTCGACGTTGAGCCTAGATATTCTAGTGGAGCGGTCTTTGGACCGAGAGTGTGAGGGAAATTGGGTCTAGAAGGCCAATTTCAGACCTTGGTTTTCTTTGAAGTGTCAAGGAGTTACTTGACGAATTTTTAAGCTCAGGAGGTTTAGCTGCGTGTGAAACTGCAGTTGGTGTGGTCTATGGCCACGGGGAGATAGGTCTCCACACCAATAGTGTTAGAACCTTAGGATCTGCTCAGGAGAGAAGGTGAACCCTTGTGATCATTAGATTTGGAGAGTGTGCGTAGGGTTTAAATCCCTTTTTGAATTGCACAGGAGTGTGGGAATCACGATACGCGAACTCCCAAAAACCTAAAAAAATCTAAGAAGATCTATGTTGTAGATCTGGGAGGAAGGCTCGACCATTAGATCTAGGGATCTTGTGAACTCAGAGGTTCGCAAGGTGAGAACCCATGATTTGGGTGCTCCAAGTCACGAAGTTGCGAAGTCATGAGGAGCGAAGACAACCATTGGATCCGAGTCAAGGGAGGACCGTTGGATTAGGAACCCCATCGCCTATCATGCATTCAACGGTTCGAGAGGTTGAGAGGGGTCACTTTCGACTATAGAAGTCACCAAGTGCCGAGAGTTGAGGCTCATGTGGACACGTGGCAGAGTGATAAGGTGGGGCCCGCATGATAGATAGGTAGACATGCATCGCCTAGAGAAGGGAGTCAACACTCTATTGACTTCTTGTGTCTCAGGAATTCGCGAGATAAGAGCATGGGAGATTGACATTGAAACTCGTGAAGTCGCGAGTAGCAAGAACGTGAGGAGAAAAGTCAACATCACTTCTCGGGGTTTCATGAAAGGAAGGTGCTAGAGTTGGATGCCACAACTCGTGAAGGTGCGAGTAGTGAGAAGTGCTAGCACTTATCCCTAGCCTATGGTCATGCGTAGCAGGCGCTAGCAAGGCGGGATCCATACTCATATCGCATCTCGGGCATCGACATTTGGAGGAAATGAGTTGAGGGTATTCGACTCATGAATTCGCAAGATTGCAAGTTGCAAAAGGGTGACTTTGGTTATGAATATTTAATTGTTGGATCTTCATGGACCGAGATTCAAAAGTTCTGAAGTCTCGGAATTTGCAGAGTTGAACGAGAGCTCAGAAAACTTATTTGAATCAAAACGTATTTTGTTCTTGTTCGTATTGGCTTATAAATGTTGTGGATTCTTCATGAATTTTTAATGGCCTGAAAAACTTCGAATTGAATTGCATAGTGCGTGTGCAGAGTTCAACGAAAGTCAGAATTCCAGTTAACCAACATTAAGTATGGAGTGGGAAAAGGTGCAGATTGCCCCCGAAACAGAGGATGAACAAGAAGGAAAGGATGTCAATGTAGAAGTGGAAGGATCGAAATCCAATGGGCATGGAAAAGAGAAGGAGAAGGAAGGACACATGATGAAACTCATTGAAAAGTTGTAGAAATATTCCCAGGCTCACCGAGATGATAGCCGAAAGCTCATGAAAATCAGGGATCGACAGGGTGAATTCAACTTTAAAATGTTGAAGAGCTTGGAAAGAATAGAAAAGAAATTGGAAAAAGAGAGTGACACAAGTAGATCAAGAAGTGTCAGAACCCCTGAGAGGAGAAGAATATCGAGGAGTGGTAGCAGACATTATCGTCTCTCCTCGAAGCATTCTAGCAAGGAAACACACAGTAGTTCAAGCTCGTCTCCTACCAGAAAACACTGAAAATATGGAAAGGATGAATTGAAAGGGGATATGAACAAGATTAAGCCTCCAACATTCGATGGAGAACATAAGAAGGAGGAAGATGCCAAGACATGGTTGCTTGGCATGAGGAAATATTTCCAACTGCAGAATTATTCTGTCCATTCAGAAGGAAGAATTGCAATGTATCAACTAAAAGGAAAATCATCCATGTGGTGGGATCAGTTTGTGCAGGTGCAACACATCAGAGAGAAAGAGGTCACGTGGAAGGAATTTAAGAGGTATTTCGAGAATAAATACCTAACTAAAAGGTACTATGACAGAAAGATGAAGGAGTTCTTCAAAATCAAGCTAGGCAGCATGACTATTGATGAGTATGAATGAAGTTTTATGGAACTACTGAAATATGTTCCATTCATCAAAGATGAGGATGTCAAGATTCAAATATATCTGAGTGGACTGCCACCTTTCATGGGTAACAAGATTCAGTATGACGATCCTAAGACCATGGAAGAAACCACAAGAAGGGAGAAATGCTTATACGAATAGCAAAGAGAAAAGCCTACCTTTTGAAAGGCTTGGGATGAGTAGAAGAGGTTTAAGAAGGAACAAAGGCAGAAGGGAAACGAGCCTTCCTTTTTCAGAAACAGTCTTTAGGGACAGCCATCGTTTAGAGAAATGACAATCACTGAAGAGGGAGAACAAAGACAGAGACAGATGCCCATTCAGTGTTGGGGCTGTAAAGGAAACCACAAGTACACAGATTGTCCCCAAAAAAATGGTAAAGCGAGAACTGTTCATACTATTCAGCAAGCTGAAATAGTGGAGGATATGGGCAGCAGAATGTCAAGGATTTACGCAGCCCTGGACAACAAACAAGAAGAATTTCAATTGCACATGATTGAAGTGGAAGGTACGATCAACAACTGACCACTTGTTATTTTAATTGATTTAGGGGCTATCCATAGTTATGTAGATCCTAGGGTGGTGGAAAGTTTGCATTTATCAAGGAGAAAACATGAAAATCCTTGGCTAGTGAAGTTAGCCACAGGAATGAAAAGGAAGGTCACTAAATTGGTTAAGTCCTGTTCAGTAGACATGAAAGGAATGAGCACTAAGGCTGAATTGAACATTTTGTGTTTAGGCTCATATGATTGCTTAGTTGGAATGGACTGTTTGGACCAGCACCATGCCCTTTTGGATTTCTTTAACAAAATATTTACATGCCTGAATGAAGAGGTAAATCAAGTAGAAATCTAAGGAATTCCCAAAGTCGTGGCTGTTAGGGAAATCTCAGCCATGCAGCTGAAGAAATGTTACCGTAAAGGTTGTCAATTATTTGCAGCTCGAGTGGAAGAAGGATCCTGAGATGTAGTCTCAAATATAGAATATCACGAGGTACTCAAAGAGTTCAAGGACGTATTTCAGGAGGTACCTGGACTACCTTCGTAGAGGGACATCAATTTTTCTATAAATTTGATGCCCGGAGCAGCTCCAGTTTCGAAGGCTCCTTATAGAATGAGTATGCCAGAGCTAAAAGAGTTGCAATTGCAGCTCAAAGAGCTACTAAAGAAGGGATACATTCACCCAAGCATGTCACCTTAGGGATCCTCGATCCTATTCATGAAGAAGAAAGATGGGACGTTGAGGCTGTGCATTGATTTCTGATAGTTGAATAAGGTAACTATCAAGAACAAGTATCCTCTGCCAAGGATTGATGATCTTTTTGATCAGTTGAAGGATGTGAAAATATTTTCAAAAATAGATCTCAGATCTGGATATCACCAAGTGAGAATAAATGATGAGTACATTAGCAAGATCACCTTTAGAACAATGTATGGTCATTATGAATTCACAGTGGTGTCGTTTGGACTGACAAATGCACCCGTTGTTTTCATGTGCTTAATGAATGGAGTGTTCAAAGATTATTTAGACAAGTTTTTCATAGTCTTCCTGGATGATATCTTGGTGTATTCCAAGATAGAGGAAGAACATGAGAAACACCTGAGAATGGTGCTACAGGTGTTGAGTGAACACCAGTTGTACGTAAAACTGAGCAAGTGCTCATTTTATCAAAGGAAAATTCATTACTTGGGGCACATTATATCAAAGGAAGGGATCACTATGGATCCTTAAAAGGTTGAGGCCATTCGAGAATGGCCAGCGCCAAGGAATGTGGCAGAAGTTAGATCTTTTATGGGTCTGGAAGGCTACTATAGGAGGTTTATAATTGGATTCTCAAAGATAGCACATTCTATCACTTCCTTGTAAAGGAAGGAGAAGAAGTTCTAGTGGACTGAAAAATGTGAGAGCAGCTTCCAGCGATTGAAACAACTGCTAACCAATGCTCTAATCCTGAATATTTCAGATCCAAATAAGGATTACATAGTGTGCATAGATGCATGTAAGGAAGGGTTGGGAGGAGTTCTCAGCTAAGAGGGATTTGTAGTTTGTTATGAGTCCCGAAAGTTGAAGGAGCATGAGAGGAATTATGCCACTCATGATTTAGAGATAGAAGCAATCATCCACACCTTGAGGAAATGGAGACACTACCTCATGGGAAAGAGATTCGAGTTCAAAACAGACCATAATGTTCTGAAGAATTTATTTGATCAGCCAACTTTAAATGCTAGGAAAATCAGATCGCTAGAGTTTCTGTGTGAATATGACTTTCATATCAAGCATATCAAAGGGAAAGAAAATAAGGTGGCTAATGCACTTAGCAGAAAAGTGCATGAGTTACATGCTACAACCATTAGCATGTATAGGACTAAGATGAAAGACAAAATTTTGGAAGCTGCAAATACTGATTTACAGTACAGAGGTCTTGTAGCAAAGCTACAGTAGCGTGAGAGACCACAAACCAAGGAAAGTTACACCTTGGGAACTGATGGCTTACTTTTGTATAAAAATAGAGTGTATGTACCCAATGTCCAAGAATTGAAGCTGAAAATTCTAAAGGAGATGCATAACGTGGCTTATATTGGACATCCTGGATATCAGAAGACTGTGGCAGTGGTCAAAAGCCATTATTTTTGGTCGAGTCTGAAGAAGGAAATCACTGAATACATTGCCAGATGTATGGAGTGAAAGAAGGTTAAGGTTGAGCATAGCCACCCAGCAGGGTTGCTGCAGCCTTTACCCATTCCTGAATGTAAATGGGACGTGGTAACGATTGATTTTATCATAGGATTGCCCAGAACAAGCAAGCAACATGATTCAATCATGGTGGTGGTGGACAAGATTACTAAAGCTTCCCATTTCATTCCACTGAAAACCACTCAAAAGGCAACAGATGTTGTTGATATCTTCTTAAAAGAAGTGGCATGCTTGCATGGAATTCCTAAGACAATTGTGTCTGATAGGGACCCAAAATTCACTTCAAATTTATGGAAAGGACTTTTCAAAGGATTCAGAATGAATTTGAACTTTAGTATAGCATATCATCCCGAGTTTGATGGTCAGCCGAAGAGGGTGAATAGGGTAATAGAAGACATACTGAGAATGTATGTGATGGATAAACCATCAAGGTGGGAAGACTACCTGCATTTGGTAGAATTCGCCTACAATAATGGGTATCATGCATCATTGAAGATGAGACCATTCAAAGCACTTTATGGAAGAAAGTGAAACACTCCAGTGAGCTGGGATAATCCAGCTGAGAGAGTAGTCATTGGGCCTGAACTACTCAAAGATATGGAAGACCAAATGATAAGAATTAAATAGAATCTAAAAGCTGCCCAGGATAGGCAGAAAAGTTACGCTGACAGCAACATAACCCATAGAGAATTCAAAGTGGGTGACCATGTTTTCCTGAAAGTGAAAGCTAACAGGAGTTCCCTAAAGCTGGGAAGTTGTGCCAAGTTGGAAGCAAGATTTTATGGGCCATTTGAGATCCTGGAAAGGATTGGGCCAGTTGCATACATGCTTGCATTACCTACATCTATGACTGTACATAATGTGTTTCATGTTTCACTACATAAGAAATATATACCTGATTCTAATCATGTTATCGATTGGAATGTGATTCAGGTGGAACCAGAAGCTGTCTTACAAGTGCATCCTGTGCGCATATTGGACAGGAAAAGAAAACAGCTCTGAAATCGAGCTATAGAGCTTGTAAAGGTCCAGTGGACCTGGTACGGTCCTGAGGACGTGACATGGGATCATGTAGATGTTATGCGGGCAGAGTACCCACATCTTTTTGAAATTTTTTGAAAATCTTGCAGATGCTATGTAAAGTTGCACTAAGGAAAGTGAAAAAATAAGGGAGGGGGATTGTAATGTCCCCAAGGCCAAGCCCAGTTGTAAATCTGATGTATGAAATGAATTGTAAATATGTGTTATAGGCTGGTGAGCCAAGTTTGTATAAGTCGGTGGGCTTATGTGATTGTTAGGTCAAAGAGCCTAAGGGTTGGAGGCCAAGGGCCTGATTTGTATTTGTATGTATGCAACACATTAATAAATATAAACACCGCCAGGTGTAGAATTACCTCGATGAATGAGTGAAGGGGGACTAAGAATCCATAGAGAGGGCAAGGAATTAGGGGTTGGAAGGTGGGAAAAGGGGCTAAGTGTTTAGCCTAGGGGGCTTAAACTTGGGAATAAGATTTTAACATTATTCCAAAAAGACATGTGCATTTTATGTTTTGTCCTAAGTTCCTGGCAAGGG